>CAKNYM010052317.1:308455-400945 GCA_932195095.1 Andricus curvator | reverse complement strand
GCGTTAGTGTATTTTTAGTCTTCTAGTTTGTTTGAAACGTCTATTTGCTTGACTATTTAATTATTTTATTTAAAATTCAACTTATTGGTTAGAAAGTCATCTTTTTTGGTCCAAAATTCAACTGTTTTGGATAGAAATTTTTTTTTTTTTTTTTCATTGAAAATTCGTCTTTTTTGGTAGAAAAATCATGCTGCTTGGTTGAAAATTCATTTTTTACGTTGGAAATTAATTTTTCAAACTGAAAATTCAACTGTTTTTTTATTTAAAGTTTAAATTTTTTTAGCTAAAATATCAAATACATATTATATTTTTTGTTGAGAATTCCGCTTCTTTGGTTGAAAATTCAAGTACTATGTGGAAAGATGAAAAAGTTGAACCACTTTGTTAAA
Organism: Andricus curvator; assembly: GCA_932195095.1. NCBI lineage: Eukaryota > Metazoa > Arthropoda > Insecta > Hymenoptera > Cynipidae > Andricus > Andricus curvator. The sequence goes on along the minus strand of CAKNYM010052317.1, from coordinate 400,556 downwards.
AATTCATTTTTATTGTTGAAAATTAATTTTTTAAACTGAAAATTCAACTGTTTGAATTGCTGCAAAATTCGCCTTTTTTATTTGAATTCAAGTGTTTTTTTATTTTAAATTAGGATAATTTTCGGTTAAAATATCAACTATTATATTTTTAATTGAGATTTCATCTTTTTGGATTTAAAATTCTTATTTTTTGTTATAAAAGTCATATTTTTTGGTTGAAAATGAGCTTTTTTATTAAAAGTTCAACTGTCTTCTAGAAAATTTGTCTTGGCTTGAAAATTCATTTATTAGGTTTTTGATTCAAGTTTAATCTTTTTTGTTTGAAAATTCGATCAGTTGATGAAAATTCGTCTTTGTAGGTTGAAAATTCAACTATTTTATTGAAAAATGACCTCTTTCGTTTGAAAGTTCAACTAACATTAATTTTATTTAAAAGAATTTATTCTCCTATTATTCCCTTATTTTCGTGAAAAATTACCCTATTTTTCCCCTGCTTTGAGATCATTTTGGACGGTGAGGTCTGTAATGCATTTGAAATTTAAATTGGTTTAAACAAATTTGATGATAATTACCTCTCTCATGGCATTGACTCCACTTGCGAAGTCTGGGAAGACAATACTTCCATATTTTACTATCCGTGGTAGAGGTCTGACTTTAAAAACGACTTCTGTGACTACGCCGAGAGTACCTTCGCTCCCAAGAATCATTTGATCGAAATCGGGTCCACAGGACATTCGAGGAACCTGGAAACCCTTTTCTAGCGTCACCACTGAATCTTCAATCCTCCCAGTGACCATTCTTAGCCGAATGACTAGATCCTCAATGTTGCCGTAAACATTTTTTTTCATGCCACTCGCCCTTGTTGCGACCCATCCACCTAAACTGTTTCAACAAATAATTTCCTGATAGAAAAATTATTTCATCAATTGAACTATCTAAAAGAAAAGGATTTAATTACTGTTGGAGAAAAAACTACCTTGAAAATTCATAAGAATCCGGCTCATGTCCGGAAGTGAGTCCCTGTAATCGAAGCTCACGCTCCAGGTCTTGGCCAATGATTCCAGCCTCGCAACAGGCTAGCAAGTTTTCCTTGTCGACCCATAATATTCTATTCATTTGCGAAGTATCGAGTGATATTATTGTCCTGCGTTCATTTGTGGGACAATTAGCTGCACCGCTAACACTTGTTCCACCTCCAAAAGGTATGCAAGCTACGTCATATTCTCCACAGATTTTTACGATCGTTTCAACATCTTTGTGGCATTCTGAAATAGGAAGTAAATCAATTAATAAATAATTAGAAACGAAAGGGAAATTTTCGATTCAAAAAAAGTATTTTATTTTTAATAATAGATTTTAGACTTTCACGATGATAAATAAAGAATTTAGAAGATTCAAGACATTTAAATTATTACATTCATCACAGTATCTACTCTGCAAAAATGTGAAAATGTAATTTTTTTACAAAACAGATACCAAAAAAAGTTTTATAAGAGAGAATAGAAAACTGCTGGGGTTTTTCAATAAATTATCTTTCAACATTTTCAGAAAAATCAAAAATTTTTTGCAGAAATTTTCCGTCGGATTCATAAAGAAAACTAAAAGTTCTACCAGATGCAAGACCGAAAAATATAATTCCTGTATTAGTTTAAATAATATCACATTTGAAGATCGTCAATACTTTTTGATAGTTTGTGTTATCCTTCATACAATTTCAATATTCATAACTATAGTGAACATTTTTTTTAATAAATAGGTCAAATTCGTGACGTCTCCTTTTCTTTAAAAAATAAGATAATTCCTCGACAACTTATTCTGCGACACTAGCATGAACCGTCAACAGAATTAAAATGACGGTCTCGCAAGGTTTTGTAAATTAAAATTGTAAATATAATTTTGCTTTGTCAATTGAAAAAGGTAAAATGTGAGAAATTTCCAAAATAGGTGAAGCAGGTGACGAATTTCAAAATAGGTGAAAAAGGTGCCAAAAATTTGGCATGTTACAACCTGTGATGAATTTTATTATTAGTATTTTCAATAATTCTACAAAGATTTTTAATATATTTTTTTCATTTCGGAATATTCACATCATTTTAATTGATTCAACATTTTAAAACATTTGAGCATTTTAGAAGTGAACAATTTAAAATAATTATGACATTTTTTATGACAAGTTTTGCAGCTTTTGGAAAATTTAGTAATTTATTAAGTCTAGATCACAAGATCCTAATAAAAACGAAAGTAATTTGTACGCTTCAAGAACAATAAAAAATCTTTAAACTGTTTTAAAACACTTGAAACCAAGAGGTATGCAACTTCTATAATCAGTAATTTAATATACAAATTCATATTTTTATGATTGTACAGGGTGGCTGCAGACCAGGGAAAACATGGAAATTAGAGTATTTTTTTGCAGGGAAAGTCAGGAATTTGAAAAAAAAGTGCGAATAAAAGGGAATTTCTACGAGAGGAACTTTAACTAGTAAGAATAATAATGAATTCTATAAAAACTATTAATTTTTTTATTTGGTTTATTTATTAAAGATTCGATATTAAAAATGTTAAAAGATTCAAATTTACGTCTTAAACATTCATGGACAGGGAAAATGAAAAATTGGTGAGGGAAAAGTCAGGTAATTTTAAAAATGAAGTTTTGCAGTCACCCTGTTATAGATTAAAGTATTCTATAACTAAATTCGAAATTTTTAATGTTTTAAATTGAAAGCTCAATTCTACACGGAGAAAAAAACCACACTGTTATAGTAGGCTGAGCTCTTAATATTACAGCATGGAACTTCATGTGCGAAATTGGTATGAATTTTTACCAATATTGGCATCAGGTTAGACATTTTTAGCATTAAATGTCCTATACCATAAAAGAATCAAGCGCATGCCGTTATTGCTGGAGTCACATGCCCTTAGAGCAGTTGTGCCTTGCGAAAATAGCTCAAACTTCGCCTTGCTACGGTTGTAAGAAAACTCATCCTATTAGAGTATGAGTACTCTTACAAAAGAGATATTAGGCCACGCCTACCGGCGCTTGCGCGTGACCTAATATCTCGTTTGTAAGAGTACTCATACTCTAATAGGATGAGTTTTCTTACAACCGTAGCAAGGCGAAGTTCGAGCTATTTTCGCAAGGGATAACGGCTTTAAAAGCATGAATCTTTGTACTTTTTTAGGATAAAGGGATTCCTGCTTAAAATGAATGAATTTCGTACCAAGATAGCAAGAATGAAACCTACGACAAAAGCATGACTAGTGCTCTTACTATTATAGGCATATTTTTTTCTCCGTGTAAGCTCTTCAAAATTTAAATTTGTCCAAATTTTCATGACTATAGAAACTAATCAATATTTTGCATGTCAAATTGCAAAATATTTCAGTTTTAATCCTTCATAAAAATTTAAACCGTTTAACGGTACAGTAGACTTTTTAATTTTTATTTTTTAACGAAATTTTTTGCGATTTTAAACTTGGTTATATTTTCAACGCTTATTGTCAATTTCGACTGATTTATATTTAAAGTGGCTACATTTTGAACTTTTTTTTATTCTAAATTTTATACGTTTAAATTTGAAGTCGTGAGTTCTAAGTATTTCAACTGGGAAATGTTCACATTATCATGATTCTAATTACAAAACTTCAATTTCCAGTGCTATTTTTCAAGATTTTGTTATATCTTTAATGGCTGAAGTTTTTTTTTCATATTTTATCATAAAAAAATAGATTTTTTCATCTTTACTCACGGGTGCAACCAAATCTGTTAGTCTGGTTAACATAAAATTGTAACTGCAACTGTTCAGCGCAATTTTCTAGTACTATGATTCAAAAATATATATATCATCATCAGTTTGTAAAATTGTATAGATTTCATCACATAAAATTGAATTTATTGAAGTCAGTGTCTACTCGTACCAGAAAATTCTGCCTACATGTACATATATCGAAATTTCGGTACGAATAGCCTCCTTTTCTAGGTCTAACTTTAACTCTAAGTAGTAATTTTATTTGAAAATTGAAATTCTCTGTAAAGATAATTTTTATAAGTATTTCATTTATAAAATTTTGTATATATTTTTTCCAAAAAGTAGTGCATTTCCACCAAAAACATCTACGATGAAAAAACGTGGCTAAGTACAATTAAATGAAGTTGTGAAATCAAAGTTGGCCTAGTAACATGAAATGAAAACATGTTCTAATAATTTAGAGCGGAGAAGTACATGCAATCCCGCCAATTTCTTATAATTAAACATGTTTTTCTAAATAGTTTTTCTAAATTTTCTTCTCAAATCTCAATTCTAAAACAATATTTAGAAAACGTATTTACCAATACTCGTAATCAATTCATTTTAATTATTATTTTTTCATTTTACTTGTCCAACTTTAATTTCACACTTCATTTAATTGTACTTGGACAATGCTTTGCATCGTATAGACGTTTTTGGTGGAGGTTAAGTTTAGCTTGATTAGCTCTAATTTTTTTAATTAAAAAGTTTTCTATTTCGTACAATCGGTTTATATGTATACCTATCGAAATATTTAAAGAAAATCTTTTCCAAGTAATTGAAAAAATTAAAAACAATTGACATGATTTACTTGGCCATAGGATAATGTCGGGTATTCTTTGGTATGATCCATGCTTCAGCAGGAAAATTTCTCTCAAAGTGTGTCCATGAGCTCTAACTAAACGGTCGACTCCTTCCGTCGAAAATTCAATTCCTGTCTGCTTTATCGCCTCCAGAAGATTTGAAGGCAAAATTGGTTCCGGTTGTGTTTGTGGTAATGCTTGAACCTCGCGTTTTGTAGTTAGGTCAACTTTTAATACTTCTTTAGCCCAGGCAGTGAAGTATGGTAATTGTTGGTTTCCTATTGGATACCTTGCAGAAGACATAAAATTCATTATTCATTGTCTTTCAGTCCATAAATAATCTATTATGTAAATATTTCTATGTCCTCTTTAAGATAAGTATTTTTTTGTGCTCAAAAAATACCTACTCTTTTCTTTTGGTAAAAAAGTACAGCTCCAGTTCATTAGGGAGCGTCTATTAATCACGTAAGGCCCCTTTTTTTTTGGGGGGGGGGGGGGCCCGAAAATTTTTACGAATCCTTATTTGGGAGGAGGGGGGCAAAGCCGTGAAATATTTTGAAATCCCATAAAAATCTCTTATCCTTGAAATTCCGTGAAATATTTCGAAAATTACGAGGTCCCTTGAAATTCATTGAAAAATTGGATTGTTTTCAATTTTTTGAAATCTCTTTAAATCCTTTTAAATCTGCGAAATCATCAAAAACCCTTTAAATCTCTTAAAATCCGTTAAAATCTTTTGATTGAGATCCATTCATATCCTTAAAAATTCGCGAAAATACACCCATATCTCTTGAAATCCTTTAAAATTTCGTGATTTCTATTGAAGATTTTGTAAATCACTTTTAAAAAATTGTAACCCTTGCAGGATACATCTCATTTGCGCATAGATAAATTCCAAACTGGTGCGAATTGGGATTTCGCATTTTTGATCCTTGATAATTCTCTTAAAAAGCAAGCAAATTCAAATTAGAAGTCGTATTCAAATTAATGTGAATTTTTATTAGGAATTTGGTGGTGATAATGCAATTTTAATAATAATTAAAGCTGTTCTCAAAAATAAGAATTTGTAGAGGTACAATTTTGAAAAAATAACTTTTTCTATAATTTTGCTGGTGTGAATTCGCACCAGTGTGTACTCTACGGGTTAATAATGTGAATATTCCTTAAAATCCCATGAATTCCATGGATCTTTGAAATCTCTTGAAATCCCTGAACATCTTTTGAAATTCCGTTAAATCTGTTGAAATCTTACAAAATTCTCTAAAATCTATGGATATGCTTGGGAATGTTTTAAAAGCTCTTAAAATCCTTTGAAATAATCAAAACCCCGTTAAATCTCTCAAAATCCGTTAAAACTCCTTCATGCCCTTTAAAATCTTTGCAAATCTTTTGAAATCTTATAAAAGTCCCTTCAAATTCCTTTAAATCTTTGAAATCCCATGACATTCTTTAAAATTCGTGAAAATACTTCGGTATTTCGAAATCCTTTGAAATCCTGGGGTTTCTTTTGAAATATTTTAAAATTTCTTAAAATTTGCTCAAATTAGTAATGCATGTTAATCATTTTCAGGCAAAGTCGAGATTTTTTTGAAACACAATCAGATGGAATTAAAATTTGACAGAGATCAAGAATTTGTAATGACTTAAAATCTTCTTATTGAGTAAAAAATATAAAATTTTATGTAAAAGGAGGAAGGAGTAAATATCTTATAAATCCTTACAATAGGGTGGAGGGTGTCTAAAATTTCAAAAAACATTCTCACGTAATTAATCGACGTTCCCCTATGAAAAGGATAAACTTTTTTTAAAGATTACAGCCTAAAATTAATTTATTTTACACGCAACATTTTCGTTGCAGTTTCTTCATTCCACTGAGGAAACTTTACTGCACTTTCCGACATTACTTAGTAAGATATACATAACAATCTTATCAGTATCAACGTTCTTATCAATAACAATATCTGATAATAAGATAAAGGAATTGTTTAAAACTTATTTGCAATATGAACATTTATATTTATTTTATATTTGTACTTATATTTATATATTTATGAGCATTTATATTGTCTATTTTAATATTTTAGAACAATATTTTTTTTTGAACAAAAGGCATAACACAGTCTATGTAATTAGGATTACGTAAAAGGTGATTCTAACACCACCCACTTATTCCCATTCATTATGAATAATCCGTACAGTGTCATTGTATAGTTGGAATAATAAGCAACTACGTGTGAAAATGTTGCGAATAGTGAAATATCAGAGTTCAAGGATAAGGATCAGTTCGAATACTTGAATTTAAAAAACGAATTTATATATGAAATCATTATTCAAAGAACAATATTGATCTTCTTTTCATATTTAAATGTTTTCAAAATATGAATCCTCTAAATTGAAAGCATGTTAACGTTGAAATCACTGATATTCGATATTTTCAAATGAAAAATAATAAATCGCTGTATCGAACTATTACAAAAATACTATCAGTCTCGTTTTTCTACGACAGGTGAGATAAAAGTACCAATTATCCCATAATGAAGCAATCGTATTGGCATTGCAATCGAAATAATGCAGCAAGACTTTTCATAAGTTAACAACTTAAAATTTCATAATAAAACTGGTTTGAGGTCTGTCTTTAAAAAGTGAAAAGTGCAATCGTTTGTCTATTTGCTCTTGAACAAACTGAAAATAAATATTGCAAGGTATAAATAAGAGGTTTCTGAATAGTTATTCCAGTCGAGTATATTGACACAATTTACATATCACTCTTATCTCGCAAGCTGTGCATGCAATTGGTAGAAAATTGAGGTACCTGCTTATATTTGAACAACGATTACCACACTAGTTGAGTGTCGTGTCGAGAAAAATATTTCAGCACCTAAGTAAATGTAATTAACATCGAAAGGATTCAGACTCTTGAGTTTTGCTTAATAATTTTAAATACATAGTGCCTTGCATAATAAACTATTGTTTGATTTAAGATGCTGGAATGTCGTCGAAAATATGACTCATTTGATTTTTATTATTAATATTTTTATTGTATTTAAATTTTCAAGGGACACGACGCAATGTTTGATTTTCCACTTGACACTTACCGGTTTCCGGTAAACTCGATGACGTTTTTGTCGTTGACACAAAACTGGGAATCCTTGTAGCCCCAGCCATTCCATTTGAGCAAATCTTGTCTGAAAATTAAATTTCAATCGTTGAAAGAAAATACGGAAAGTCAACCAATATTAATGCTTACTTATTTTCAAATACATACTGATAAACTATCAGTAAATGCACGCGCGTCCGGAGCGCGGTCACGTCCCTGGATTTTTATTTCCCAACATTAAAAATATGAACAATTAAAAAATCCATTATTAAACAAAGTTTTGAATATTAAGAGTTTTTCAAATTTTTGAAACAATAATTAATGTTTTCGAATTGAAAGCAAAAATATATTGAACGATTTTGAATTGAAAACGTTCCAAATAAAACAATTTTAGATTAGGTATAATTTTTAAAAAGAACATACTTTGAATAGAATGAAAAGGAATTAAACTTGCATCATTTCTGAATAAAAGCGTTTAAAATCGAATAATTTAGAATTGAAAGTGTTTGCAATTATTGAAAAATTTTTAATCAGAAGATCTCAAAATTGAAAAAATTTCGGAATACAATTTTGAAAATTTGACAATTTCATTATAAAGGAGTTGAAACTGTATCATTTTTAATTCAAAGCGTTTAAAATTGAACAATTTTATTTGGAATTGAAGAATCTCGAAGTTGACTGATTTCAGATTAAAATTTCGAAAATAGGACAATTTAAAAAGGTTCAAAATTTAATAATTTCAGATAAAAATTTTGAATACTATATCATTTAAATTTCAAAGGAATTGAAATTTTATTATTTGTAATTAAAAGCGTTCAAAATTATATAATTAAAAAATTTTAACTTTTGAATTTAAATTCTTTTTATACTCAAACCGTTTAAAATTTCAATTCTTTCAAGTAAATTTAAATTATTTAAAAATTAAAAATTTTCAAATTGATGATTATACTTTTGTAAATTCAACCATATCAATTTTAAATGAAAAATTTAAATTATGAAGGGAAAAAATTATTCAATTACTGACGTATCAATTATTATACGTATCAATAGTTCTATTCTTATCTATTTTGATTTTAAATAACACAATTTTTTACTTTTCAATTTCAAATCGTTTAATTTTTAATACTTTATTTCGAATTATTATTCATTCTTAAAATCTCCCAATAAAATATTTTTCAATTTTAAATAATTCATTTTTTTTAAATCTTTAACTAAAAATCGGACTTATCGGATTTAATATATTACATTGAAAATTAAAAAAAAATGGAATATAAAACAAGATTGCTATGATTCTCATTTTTACAACTGCACAAATTTAAGTCTTTCAATTCAAAATTGTTTTTTGTAAGTTAAGTTTAAAATGTCCCAATATTTTGGAACATTTTCAAATAAAAAAAATTCAATTTTCAATACCTACTTTTAAAATCTTTTCATTTTTAAGGCTTGTATTTGATAAAATTATTTTATTAATTTTTCACTGTTTTGAATTTATTCTGGAGACATCTAAAATTATTTATTTGACAAATCCTTTAAACTGAAAATTGTGCAACTATCAAGTCTTTCAATTTGATATTCTATGATTTCGAAGCATTCAGAAAACGAGAAAATTTTGTACGTTTATAATTTAAATAAAACAATTTGGAATATTTAAATCTAAAATTATTAAATATAAAACTGAGAAACAAGGCTTCCAATATAAAATGTTGTAATTTTGAAAGATTTAATAAGTTAATTGCCCTGACATTTTTAATATTTGAATTTGAAACTACAACATTTTGAAATTTGAAATTGAAAACCTGCAAAAATTAAGAAATTTCAAACCAAGTATTTTCGAATTTGAAATTTTGCCCATTCAAATTATAGAAATTTTAAAGTTTTTGGTCTCAAGTTTGGAATAATTGTCCACTAAACTATTCTGGAAATGACAAAATATCAAAAATGAATAATTTTTGTTATGAAAAAGAGTTATTAATTTTTTCGTCAAGCATAATCAAATTAGGGTTAGAGAATTTTCGATCGTTTCGTCTATCTGGGTGATTTCAAGTGAGCGAAAACTTTCAGCGGAAGAAATATAATAAGTAAAAAGCAAATTCCGTTTGCTTTTTTCGGGCGTGTGAGATCCGGAACACCGCAGTCGGCCGCCGCGCCGGAGCGACTCTACTATATTTCATCTAAGAATCATCTTTGTCAATTATTTCTATTTTTACCTGAATAAATAAGACTTGTTTACAATTTTTTATAATACACCAGCAGTGGCGGATTTTCCATATAGGCTGCAGCCTAGGGCGGCAAAATTGGGGGGGGGGGGCAGAATTTTCCTGCGATAAATTTTCAAAAATTTCGAATTTTTTCTAAACGGATACCGCCTGATCGTGGTGAAAAAAATTGTCATAAAGATTGACTGAAAATATTAATTTTTTATTTAACCCACTTATGTAATTCATTGAGCAATTCAAAACATTACATAATTCATCTGATGAGTTTTAATTTTACAAAAACAAACAAATAAAAGTGCTACACGACAGGCAATATTTGAGATTACTGTGGATTCAAAATCAAGTAGTTGATTTCTGTTAGCCTAAGGGCGGCAAAATTTGTTAGCCTAGGGGCGGCAAATACCTGAATCAGCCACTGTACACAATTAAGTTTCAATAATATTGAAAAGGACTAAAAAATTCCGTTCCGCACTTTTTATATTTTTCATACCTTTTATAGAGATTATACAAGAAACAAAACAAAAATTATACTCTTTCTGAAAATAGTTAGTACTTAAATTTCAAAGTTACTTCCATAACTAATGCAAAACCACCTTTTGTAATCATTAAATTTATTCACATTGCTGAGATTTAATGTTATGCAATATTAAATACCCTGTTTCGTTTTGCTTCGCGAAAATTCTCAGCTAAATCTTTTTCTTGCTCGAGAAATTTCTGATAAACACCATGACATTATTACTTAACGACTTGATAAATTTTCACTGCATAAAAAACTATTTTTATCCACATTTATTGCAAACAGTTTAATTCGGAATCAGAATAATCTGAAATCTTAAACCGAAACCTTAAGACGTTTGTTCCCATTCGAGAACATAACTCAATTTATGTTTTTTTTTTTTTCATTTTGCTGTTGTCCTGAAGAAGTATTCTAAAGAAATTCGCACACAGAAAATTCACAAAAAAAAACAAGAGCGAGTCGCATCTGCCGAGACACTAGGTAGTGTCGCGTGCTCTCACGCGCTCGCGAAAAGCAATCTAAGTGCTCCTAATTTTCTAACGGTTAGATAAATTGACGTAAAACTTTCCAAAAAGCTTTATTAATTACTAACGAAAATTTCTTCCCCTGCAAGTTTTCGCTCACTTGCAATTACCCAGATAGATGAAGCGATCGAAAATTCTCTAACTTTATTTCAAGTGGTGTAGTTCTAAAACAAAGTGGCCAGGCTTAGAGAATAAATTAGAGACGTGAATAACTTAGGAAATTAAATTGTTGAAAATTACCTGAAACTTACCGTAAATATCTTGAAATTTACCGAAAATTCATGTCGTTACCAGAAAAATTATAAAAATTATTGTAAAACTCCTGGAAGTTTATGGTAATTATTGTGAATTCATTAATATTCATATGAAGCATAAAATATTTACAAACATTTTTTACTGTGATACGATTCAAAATAAAAAGTTCTGAGAAAACTACATAGAAGCTTAATTACTTAATTCAATTTATTAACTTTAATTTTAACTTTAATTTTGGTTAAAAACTTTAATATATTTACTATTAACTTAATAAAAAAATTACTTCTTAAGATTTGAAAATATATATTTTTTATAATTTTTAGAGTAGAGTGGAGGAAAAACGAAATGGGCTTTACCTGATAAAATAATAATAAATAGTATAATAAATAAATACATAATAATAGAAACTTTTAATTTAAATACTAATTATTTTCAGAAAAAGAGTAATTTATTTTTTGTTCTTTGTATAAAATCTAAAGGTGTGGTCGAATGCGAAAACCGATAATATAATCTCATATAAGATAACAGTTTAATATAAAAAAGTACGAAACTGGTCTAATTTAATCAGATAAAAATAGAAATTATTGACTGAAAGGTGAAAAAAAGTTCTCATTCTCAGCGCATCAATTATGCATAGACTGCCTGTCTGCGCGATTTGAAATTAATTCGTTCAACAGAATCAATTTACAAGTTAGATATTGCTAACATAAAGTGGGTTCCATAGTATTTTAAAATTAAATTCTTAATGCTGTGTAAATGGCCTTTTTAATCCTAACTAGAACAATTTTTCCTGCGACAAGAAAGGCGCCGCCAGGTCTTCGAAATAAGTACCCTGGCGGCGCCAGGCCTCGACCTCTGGCCTCGAATACACCACTGCCTATTTTGATTATGCTTGACGGAAAATTACTGACTTTTTTCAATAACAAAAATGATTCATTTTTGGCACTTTGTTATGTCCAGAATACTTTAGTGGACAACTGTTTCAAACTTAAGGTAAAAATAATAAATTTCGGTTTTTCAGCGAGATAAAGTGAGAAGCGCCATAAGGGGAAATCACTTGGGGGTGGTGTTTTTTTAAGCCGATCAGGTGACGTTTTGATTTAAAATTTATTTTCAAAAAAGATTATAAGAAACACAATTTCTAACTAATTAACCTTCTTATGTAACAAATTACATAATTTGCATATAATTTTATTTAACAAAAGTTAGTAAATTGAATTAATTAAATTATTAAGTTAGATACAGGTAGTTTTTAATACTTTAAAATTCATTTTAAGTCTTTAACTATTAGTTCAAAAATATTTGTTTGAGAAAACAGAAATTTTTTAAATTGTGGTAGCATTATTCATATACGAATTCATCTCACTTGTTCCTTATGTGTGTTTTCTACATTCTTAAAGATTTTTTATTTTTACAGCTAAATGTATAAATATATTATATAAATTTTCGTCATTTTGAAAAAAGTCACTTGATAAGATTAGCGAAACCCCGATCACGTGATTTATAGACGGCCCCTAACATTCCTTATAAGAATGCAGGTTTACAAATTTCAGTTTAAAAAAATATTTTTCAAGGTATCAGGGGCCAACCAGAACGGCCAGCTGAATTTGATATGTCCTCACGCTATCCAGAGGCTCAATTGTGCATCACGCTTTTTAAAAATCTATTATTTTACATAATCTAAAGTGCAAAATGAGTAACTTGAAAAATCAATGATAAGGCATTTCCATGCAAGGGGAACACCTCAATGTTGAAAAGAATTTGATAAGATGTCAAAATGACGTATACTAATAAACTTTTACATTGGCATTTTAGAAAAAGTCGCGAGACAAGAAACACACGAAAATCGAGCGAAAATGTGCTTCAATGTGGACAGAATGAATGAATAGTAGATTATTCTATATAATATTAAACAAAGATTTTTCCCTTTATTTTAAGGTATTATACGGATAAATTCATACAAAGAGCTATCCATACGAAGAACAAACACAAGCCCATTGAAGACGTCGATCAACTAAATGTGTGTGAAAGTGTGTAACCTATCGGTCCTCCCTGTTCTTTCATACTTTCAGGGCTCTACTTCATAAACGAAATGAACAAAAATTCTGAAATTTTTACAGAATCTCTGCATTGTACCCTTCTATCGTGTTTCAGTTTTTGAAAACAAATTTCTGAATCGTTTAGGCAACATGCTAAAATATGTTACATTTTCAATGCCTTGGGATAGGCATTACGAGCATAAGATGCGATTTTTTATTCAACTTATCGCAACTTCGAAATGGTCAGCCCCTTTCTAATTACACCAAACCTTAGATAACACTTTAATAAATCTACAGTCCCAATTTGAAAAAAAATCCTCAGAAAATAATTTTATCCGTATAATACCTTAAATAAAACTGTGGGACCCTTGAGAACTTATTAGCTGAAAGATTATATATGATTTAATTAATAGTAGAAAATAATGAATTTTTTGTGGCAAGCTTATTCAACGAAAAATAAAATAATTAACAAATATTGCAAGGAATAAAAACATACGCGAACTTTCATGGTATTTACAAAACATTTTGCAAGAATAGAAAGACTTCGAAGTATTTTTATTACTTTAGTGTTGAAATATGACTTGAATGTTCACTTAACAAACTCTCATTACAAAATTCTTCACGCAACTTTTGATTTTTATCCTTTTACATACAAAATTCTCTTATCGTAAAGATTATCGCGTTATATTCCTGTAAGAAAAAAATGTATCGTGAAATTTTCTAAATACAATATTTGTTTAACTTTATTGATTAAAAATTGTTGATACAAAAACAGAGAAAATATTACTTGAGTATAACGTTTGTGAATATGAAAGTTACTCGAATGACTGCATTTAATTGACGCCATATACAGACGGTATTGTGCCTAATTGCGACTCGTCTTTTTCTTTTTCTATACTTAGACACTGGTATCTGCATTCTCAAAGTTATCAATATTCGCAGTAGCCAATCACAGCCAAGTATAAAAAAAGCTAGAGAGAATCCTTATCTGGAAAAATCATGCATTTAGGACCTTTTTTGGATCATCGGCAGAATTCTCAAACCGATTTAAATGAAACTTGGCAGTTGACTGACCAACCATTAAAAAAAGTTAAGGCATGATTTTATGTTATTGTCTTAAAAACTGTGACATTAAAATATAAAAAAGCAATTTTCGACATGTATTCAGAGATTACATAAATTGTGATACTTTAAAACATATTCGAGATATCGAAAATCCATGTATCGAGAATATAATTCAGTTTTTTTTTTACAAAAATTCATCAATAATGCAATATTTAACAAAATTCTTTGCCCGCGATTGTGTTATTATTAAAGGAAAAAAGAAAGTGATTTATTTACTTTTAAACTGAAATCGCAAAAATTTTGATAATTTTACATTAAAACCTTTAAAAATTGAAAAGTTCCAATTGTACCGTATGAAAAGCAGAAAGTTAAATTGTAATTTCAGAGCTATCTTTAATATCATGAAAATTGCCAACAATTTAAATTCAAACTTTTGAAATAAACCATATTTATAATGGAAACACTTTAACTTGGACAATTTTGAAACATCGGGGAAAAAATCTCAAACTGTTGAATATGTTAGAAATTGAGCAAAATTAAAAAAGTTTCAAATCCAATTTTCCTTTGAATAATACATTTTTGATCAAATTAGATTAGCAAAGTAATTATATATCGTCGCACAATATGTAGTGAAGTTTCCAAATTTTAGACGACTTCGCTTAGAAATTATGAACAAAAACTACGCAAAATGTCCTGTCACGCACCTGTCCCAACCTACAAATTTAAAATGAAAAACTGCTAAATAATATCAAAACAATTTTTTAATATTTGAGATTCACAGATATCACTTATATATTAAGTTGAAAAAGATAAACAATAACAGTAAAGTGCAACAAGTTTTTTGTCTGGTCACGCTGCATTGCATTTTTGCGTAGTATTTTTTATAAATTGTCCGGTAACAGATTTTTTTTTTCGAAAATCTCATTGTCGAAACTGGTAAACATTTTGGCAATCGCCGTAAACCATTTCGTAACATAACAAAACTGACCTAATATTGTATTTCTTGAATAAATATATATTAAATGAAATATTAAAAGTATGAAAACGAAGATTTAGAATCGTTTATTATAAATACTGAATCATTCAGTATTTATAATGAACACCCAGAAAAAAGCTCTGAAAATAAAGGGCGTCACGGAATTACCATGTACGTCCCACTTTTTTCAAACCACGTTTCATTGACTCAAAAATTCTCTAAAATTCCACCGCACATTGTGCTGAAAAAAAATTGATTTTTAAATTGTTTAAAGCACTTTTATTTCAAGAATTTGTTTAAATATGCGAGATACGGAAAAAATTATAACGTGATTCGATTCTGCGGAAAAATTAAACAAATTCCATGTATTCGACAATTTTTTCTCCACCTAATTTTTTATATCGTATAAATATAAATTCTATACCATGTAATTGTTTTATACTAGATCCCAAATTGGGACCATAGAAAATTGGTGAAATACATAGACTTTATGTAATTTTTTCCGCAGAATCGAATCGCGTTATTAGTTTTTTCGTATCTCGCATTTTTAAAAATTTAAAAATAATTTTTTTGAAAATTCATCTATTAGTTTTTACTCTATAGGTATAGATTTTCCAATTATTTTTATGCCAAATATATATTTTTTTTTTTAAAGTTTTGTAAAATTGATAAAATTTTATTGAAAAATTAATTTTTTGTTTCTTAATGATTTTATCCAAATATCTTTTAAATCTTCTGTATGTATATGGTAACATGTTTCTCGTGTTTCACTAATATATTTTATGTTAATCAGAGTTTAAAAAAATCAATTTTAAAAATGAAATTTTTGAACACAGGCAAATTTTGATGAGCATTTTCTCGGAAAGTATTAACTTTTCCAACATTTCTTCTATAGATCTATAAGAAAAGAGCACCAATTCTTGGCACCCGCCCAATTGTTGGCACCCTTCTCTAATTTCTTAGATAATACATTTCTTGAGTCGAAATTTAGGCCCTACTGTAAAATGTAAAATGTTTTAGAAACTCTCAATTGTTACTGTTTAGTAAAAAAATTGTTAAACAATTATAAAAGTGGTACTGTTCCTTGAAAAAAATTATTTTTCCACGAAATCATGTTGCAGACAGATTAACCGTAATACTATAATAAAAAAATTAAGAACAATCAGTCAATTTAAATTATTATAGTTGTTAATATATATTTAAATATATTAAAAAAAATTTAATTTATTTATAATATTTGTTACTAACGGTGAAAAATATGTTATTCATATAATTTTTTGTGATTCTCAATCACTTTAAAACCAAATATAAATAGATTTTTTGAGACAATGAATACCTACATGACTGTAAAATATGCGCAATTTCATTCATTATTTTAGAAAAATGTTTATAAAAACGCCGTTATTGACAATATTTCGTCATTTTCCATCATGAAAATTATTCTCACACAAATTTTCAGCATTTTCAGTTGAGAGAACATATTTTTCTACGATTGAGCATTGCAAAGAAGTATTTATTTATATATAAATAATTTATGTCAATTAGGTTGAATCTTGAACTAAATATTTTTGTTTATTGAGTATAATTGCAGTCGCTAAGATGTCCAATGAGTTAATGTAACCTAAGTAATAAAAATGTGTTAGTTTATTATTATAAAGTTTTTAAAGCATCAAAGTAATCTTCAGTTTCGAAAACTGTAGGCCAAAAAGATTCAAAGTAGGGTCAGCATTGAAGAAGAGGTTTAATAGCGTCGAAGTAGGGCCTTGAGTTAAACAAATGTAGGCTCTAAAGATTCAAATAGGGTCAAAGTAGGTTCTTGAATTTTAAGACTGTAGCTTTAATAGATTCAAAGTAGAGCCTGTTGATTGAAATTTAATCAAAGGAGGCTCTCATGTTTCATTCTATATGAGTTAGAAGTTTAAAGTAGGGACGATCGGTTTAAATAGCGTCAAAGTAGGTTCTAATAAGGAGCTGCAGGTTCAAAGTAGGGTCTAAATTTCGACTCGGGATATTTTTAGCATGTTTTTCCTCAATTAACTTAACTCTACTATATATATATATATATATATATATATATATATATATATATATTAAATATTGTTGGCGTATTAGAAATAATTTTTGAATGCGTGAGAATGTAAAGCAAAAGCCAATCTCCTCTTTTGATTCTAAGAATTCATAGTGTAGGTGTTTAGTTTTATGGTTTTGGTGTCGACCGACAAATGCCATGATCTGAGTACATGGCATGAGTGTGACTTTTTTATGAACTAAATCTAGGACCTTAGTCTTAGTTAGTCGACTTGATTCACTCGCAGGAGTAAGACGTGCCTTTTTTCTGTAATTAAATAAACTGTTTGATTTTAACAAGTTGAAAGCGGAGTTTTTACTTGTAGAAATTTAGCAATTTCCCATAATTATTTTGTGCAAACAAATATTTATCCAAAAATAAATAAATTCACTTGGGTTTTTGGCATTCCAATAATATTGGGCTAAGGTGCCAAGAACTGGTGCTTTTGCCCTAGAGCTCCATAAACTCTCGAAAAAACTTTTACATTTTTTCTCTCTTAAACAATTCATAATTTTGAGAACATTTTTTCGCTCTCCTGAAATTTTTTTTTCCTTGACACTTACATGGTTCTACATGCCGTGACACTCTTCATATATATGTTTAACGTTTTCTAATTTAAAAAAATATAAACCATAGAAAAAAATCCAAAAATCTTTCCTAGTTCTGAAAATGCGCTTTTCGCGGGCGAAAGTGCATGTACGAGTACGAAGTCACGTTCCTCGTGGGTAGACCAATCAGAAGCAACATATTGATTTTTTTTCCAGACATTACTCGACTTCACTGGATAAAATAACGCATGGCTAGGCAGAGATTACAAGTATGTTCCATTTAAGATGATTTACACGTGTACAGTAAATACCAAAAGTACACATTATGTATAAGTTGAAACTATCTTTAGTCCTACATATAACAACAATTTTATGTATTTTGCAGGTATATATAACCTTGGAAAAATATTTTATTGGTTCACACAGATAAATGATACGCTGTGCACGAGATCTACTGACATATAGGCACAATTGATTATTTGCGCTCAATACACCCTTTCCTTGAGTCTAATCTAACGTATAATATATTAATTTCTTGAGAAAAAGCCATCACACACTGTCACTATTATATATAATGAGGTGTAGATTTTTCTATAACATTTTAAAGATTGAATTTATTATAGCTTTAAAAATTATAAATGGAATTTTTATTATTTATCACGATTTTTTTAATCTATCATTTTTAATTTGTATTAGTAAAATTATATAGTAATAATAATTAATTTTTTTCTAGTTCTTTGCAAAATGTTAAATACATTTAGTGGTGCTTTTAAAGGTTACAAAACTATAATAATAAAAACAATGAATTGAGTATTCTTTAATAAGCTAATACAAATTTTAAAAAGCAATAAAATTATCTTTTAAAAAATACTGTACGAAGCTAACAGCAGAAAACAAATTTATTAACTTTTCACTTGAATGCAAGAAAAAATGTATAAACATTAAAAATAAATTAACAAATTAGAATGCTTCAAGAAATATAGGTGACTGCTTAATGTCAAGTATAGAAAGTGAAAGGAGTTCTTTACATTGTTGTGGCTTTAAACTTCAAATGGCTCTTAAATATTAAATTGATCAATTATTTAATCAAGGACCGACAGTTAACGAGCCTGGTCAATTTGTCACATGGGTAGGGCACCGAAATTTAGAAAAACTTACCTGACTCTTGGCACAGCACTTTTTACATTCGTGGGACCATTGAGGTTGGCTGTGTCAACCGGTATTTCGTTTTTGACATATTTGTCCGTCATATCCCGGGATTTTTTGTTGTTGAGAAAATCCTAATTTTTTGGCTCACGTTTCGCCAGATGACTTTATCACCACACGCGAGAATGTACAACTTGAACACTGCTTCACTGTCGGCACTCGGCAGAAAACGCGCCGGCAAGCCAAATTTAAATCGATAAGCCCCCGCCCGAAGAGGGACCGCCTACCACCGAGTCTTGCCGAAGCTAAAACTGACAAAACGTGGGGACACGTGGGGATTCGAACCAATCACCTTCTCTGTTATGGGTTACTATTGCACTATTTAAAAAAAACAGGGTGTCTACTATGCGGCAACTTAAGGACATCCGTGAATTGTTCGGGAATTGAAAAAAATCGGGGAAAATCCTCTAATTGTCCTTGATTTTATTTTGGATACGGGAAGTGAATTTCATTCCCTAACAATTTATAATTTTTTATTGTGCCTTTAAAGTACTTATGCTACTTTTTTCTTACTTAAAATTAAAATTCTTAAAAATTCTTAAAACACTAAAAAATATATTTTTTAAATAAATTGTAATATTGCAATCGAGCGAATTCCGCATGTCGCAATCCAATGCGGAAATTGTCCGCGAATTTCAAGGGCAAAATTTAGTAGACACCCTGAAAACCTGAAAAAGCCTGTAATTATTAACGGATTTGGATGTTTTTTTGGGATGATTGAAAAATCCCAAAAAATAAAATTCCCGGAACTGTAACATTTCTAAAAAAAAATATTCGAAATATATAATTCTCGAAATTATAAAATTGCCAAAATATAAAAATCCTGACAGAAACTTGCCGAATTATAAAATATCTGATACTGTAAAATTCCGGGCACAAGAAAATTCCTGAATTTAAACAATTGAAGAAATTTTTCCTTAATAAATATTATTTATTTATTAAAAATACAATAATGAAACATTCTTTAAAATTATTGATTGAATTTAAAATAACAATAATTTTATTAAATACACTGAATATTTACAAAAATGGGCTTTGATCGAAAGGTTTTATTATTGTTTGTTTAATAAATAAATAATATTTATTAAGAAACCATTTTTAAAACCAGCAATTTTATAATTTCGGGATTTTTCTGTTTCAAATATTTTATTTCTCGGGAATTTTACAGTTTTGGGAATTTTATTTTTCGGGTTTGGCCAGTCGTCCCGTTTTTTAAAGAAATTATCTGCATTACAGTTTTAAAAAGACTGTCGAAGCCGTTTTTAGAATT
Source organism: Andricus curvator (assembly GCA_932195095.1). Classification (NCBI taxonomy): domain Eukaryota; kingdom Metazoa; phylum Arthropoda; class Insecta; order Hymenoptera; family Cynipidae; genus Andricus; species Andricus curvator. The sequence goes on along the minus strand of CAKNYM010052317.1, from coordinate 380,184 downwards.
TCTTGTTGTGTTCAATAATATAATACATAAACAAATACAACGCGCAGTGGTCAAAACTAGGAATTATCTGTTCTATATGTGCAACAATATATAAACGAATATAATGAAAAAATTATCAATGTTAAGAATAAGATTTTTTATCTAAAGCATATTTCTTAAATAAACTCGCTATTTATTATAATAAATGCACATATACTTAAGTGACATAAGTAATTAATTCAATTGTTCTGAACAATTTATGCAAACAAATTATTCATTATATCAATTTGCTGTAGAAAACCTTTTTTTTGGTTTTAAAATCGTTTCAATTTTTGATGACAATGGTATTAATAATTTAAAATTGTCATAATTTGAAAAAATATAAACAACTTATAAAGTTATATAACAATTTTTTAACCTATCAAGTTTCGTGGGCAGACCAACTGACATAGTAGAAAAGTTAATGTTGGGATAAGAAAATGTCATTAAAAGATTATTTCTCATGAAGAGCAATTTAAACTGTCGATTGTTTAAATAATTGTTGTTAAAATAATTTGTCTAAAAATGTGAGTCACGTAAAAACTATTAGTACTATTCGATTCTACGGGAAAAATTACAGAGTTCATATTTTATACAATATTTTTCTCAGCCCTATTTGTTATGTAGTATGAATAAAAAATTACATCGTACAACGCACGTGTACGCATTTAATTGTAATAATGTCACGGCAAGAAATCGGCGACCATCGGCTTTGGAAGGCAGTACCTCCACAGAAAAAATTCGCAACATATTCTAATAAAGATAAAACGATTCTGCTAAGTTTTCTGAATAAAAATAGGTTTCTTCAAAGTTTTTAAAAAAATTTTGTTCGAAGCTGTTAAACGAAATACGAAGGCAAATGCTGTAGTTAGGCCCGCTGCTCGGAAACCTGTACTTTCACATGATCCTAGAGCTGAGAATATGGTGGAAAAAATTTGTCAAAATTCTGGTATGTTCTAGATTTCAAGAACATTTTTCAAAGATGTCCACACCAGATGTGGATAATGGTCGAAATAGAATGGACCCTTTGTTTCTACGACTTTTTTATCACCGAAAGATCATTTTAATTCAGTATTAATTTATAACATAGAAATCAGTGTATATTACCCTAAATTGTAAGCCATAGAACGGCGCGATAGCTCCATTCAATTCCTAAATAAAGACCTTCAACCAAAATTCTTGCAAAAACGATATTTTAAAATATAAAAAAAAATTGTAATTCTTCTGCATTCCAAAAATGTTCTAGATCATACCATGATTTGTTCAAATTGTTTTCAGCATATATTCTTAGCTCAGGGATCATGTTTAATGGCTTAAATGCTTAAAATGTAGAGCAATGGACATTGATTGCTATGTTATAAATGAAAACTGAATTAAAATGATCTTTCGAGGATAAAAGTCGTTCAGAATAATCTTGAGTTTAATGAGGTAAGGCGCATGTCAGTTTCAGAAAAAAGTGTAGAAACAAAGGGTCTATTATATTTTCACCATTGTCCAAATCTGGTGGACATCTTTAAAAAATGTTCTAGAAGTCTAGAGCATTCCAGAATTTTTTCAAATTTTTTCTACCACATTCTTAACTCTGGGATCATATGAAAGGATAGCTTTCTGAGCAACGGGCCTAACTACAGCATTTTTCCTCGTATTTCGTTTAGCAGCTGCGAAAAAATTTTCTTCACCAAAATTAACATGGTGTCTACTAAATTTTACCCACGAAATTCCCGCATTTTTTCCGCTTATGAATATAAAGTCCCCCTTACTATAGAAACATACATACAATACATAAAGGGTTTCGACATGCGTAATTTGCTCGATTGCAATAATACCATGTATTTAAAAAATATATTTTTTTATTTTTTAATAATTTTTAAGAATTTCAATTTTAAGTAAGAGGAAGTAGCGCAATTAGCTCAAAGGGACAATAAAAAATTATAAATTATACGGAAATGAAATTCCCGAACAATTCCTGGATTTCCTTAAATTACTGCACAATAGACACCCTGATTAAAAAAACATCTTTTTATTCAGAAAAATTAGCAGATTCGTTTTGTCTTTATTATAATCTGCTGAAATAGTTTCCTTCGGCGCTGCTGCCTTTCCAAAGTCGAGGGTCGCCGATGCACAAATGAGCAATCTATTTAGTGTTTACTAATAGAACTTGTTTATAACAATTATCATTACAAGTCAACAATTTTTTTTCATTTCACGTACCCCTAAGTATTAAATCCAAGCCACGCTGAGCATGGAAAAAAATTTTCCAAGAAGTTAAAACAAAATTTGCAGCTTCTATCATTTGTGAGTGGCCGCACTGACAGCGCAGCGCAGCGAATGGTCTCACTGAAATTACGATATCTCTGGAACCAGAAGAGTCTCCATCAATTCTTTTTTAATGAAGGATGATTTCATAAGGAATCTTTATATCCTAATTTAAAAAAAATTGAAAGGCGAAAATTTCACGAAAAATTGAATTAAATATTTGTTTGGACTTTTTCAGGCAAAACTTCACAATTTTTCATAACAAGTTTTATGGTTTAAAAATGTAAAAATGTATCTCTTATACCTCCAAATTTCAACAAAATGCTATCATCAGTTCCGGAAATGTCGATAATTCAAAAGAATCCAAACCAATAATTCAATGTGGCGTAACTTCCAAGATTTTGAACATTTAAAAAAATCCTTTGGACCCAAAATGTATCTTATATGGCAGTATAATTTCACTAAGTTTCATTGAAATCGAACGATAACTTGCAGATTCTGATATTCCTGACGCGTACTGGCCTTATGTTTCATTTTGAAAGACTGTCAAATTTAGAAGTCCTTGAAATCAAAAACTTATTCAAATTACAATATGCAGGCTTTAAAAATTGTAATTGTTAAGTTTTAATTATTGAAAGTTTGAATTCGAAACTTTTAACAAATTTAAAGGATAAAAATTGCTGAAAATATTACATTTCTATCGAAAATGGATTACGTTTCGATGATTTTTCCTTTAAATCTTTTAAAAGCTTTAAATTTGAGTTCTGATTTAAAAAAATATTGCTTTAGTTCTGGTTCATGACACTTAATACTTATATTTTTTTTTAAACCAACATTTAATAATTTGAGAAAATAAGGAATTCTTGTCATTACTATTCTTCGAATATTATAACGAGTTACTGTTTTAGACAATTTTCTTTCCGAATAATGGTTATGCAAAATTTTCGACTTTTCAAACCAATAACTCTTCCCAGAAGAAGATTTATGTAAGCGCACATACATACATACAATTAGCGCACAACAGTACGCAATTGACTATGCATAGTAAATTTTTCTCAAAAATTTCCAGTTTGTTTTGCATATAGGATGTTTTCTGTTTTCACGGTTTGCACTGTCGACTCAATTTGTGTCAAATGACAAAGGATACAAATTGCGTTCCTACACTCCCTTCATTCATCGATATACGACGATAGGTGAAGAACTCCATGCCTAACTAAAAGGAAATTCATCTCACAGATTTTTTTTAATTACACATCGCGAAAACAATTTTTAAAGGAATTATCTCGTTTTCATTACTTTTGCAGTATTAAACTGTAAAATTTAAGTAAATATTATTGCAGATTTTAATTAGAAATTGTGCCGATGCGGTGGGTTTAGTTTGAATAAAATTAAAATTAGTTGAGGAATTCGAATTCTGAGGTTCCAATCGCTTCCTGTAATTCTTTAATTTAAGCTTACTTTTTGAGCTTACAGAATTATTAGTTCAAAATTTTTCTATATTAAATTTCGAGAATCCGCATCTTCTTCTTAAAATTAATTTATATCTGATATCTGATTTATATTTGATCCCGATTTAAAAATGGTGAAAATTTTCAATGAGGTTTGGTTTGTTTAATTTTTAACAATTAAAGTTTGAATTAATTAATTTTTAAAAGGGTCCATTTATAAAGCATATAATTTTTGACGTTTTTCGAATAATTAAACTTTAAATCCTTACAATATTTTAAATTATTTATTTTTAAAAGTGAAAATGACAGTCATAATCACTATGAAATCAATTTAAATGTCACTGGATACTACATGATATGATTCTTATTAATACTAATTATCATCATTAAAATCTTTATAATTTCCATTGGAAATTATAGTTTTTAATGCGCAATTCTAAAACAATTTAATTGTTTAGGCCTTGAAACTAAAGATTTTTTGCTTCAAGAGCTATTTAAAATATTTAGTTTAAAATTTCTTAATTTTTGGACGCTTCCAATTTCAAATTCCAAAATGTTGTAGTTTCAAATTCAAATATTAAAAATGTCAAGACAATTTCACCACTAAATCTTTTAAACTTGCAAAATTTCATATTGAAAGTTATGATAGTCAGCTTTAAATTGAATAATTCTAGATTTAAATCTTCTAAGTGGTTTTGTTTCAATTTTAATAAGTAACAAATTTAAAAATTTTGGATTTAAATATTCTTAATTGTTTAGTTTTAATTTTAAACTTACAAAATTGTCTGGGTTTTAAAATTGTTCGCAACCATAGAATATCAAATTGAAACACTTGATAGTTTCGCAATTTTTAGGTTAAAGGATTTTTATCAAACAATTTTGAATTTAATGCCTCTAGAATAAATTAAAAGCATTGACGAAGTAGGAAAATAATTTCTCAAGTTCTTGCCTTTAAAATTAGAAGATTTTAGAACGAGGCATTGAAAATTTAATTATTTTTTATTTGAAAATGTTAAAAAATATTGATTATTTTAAGAATAAATAATAATTCTGAAGAAAGATTTGAAAATTAAAAAGTTAAAAATTTTATTGTTTAAAATAAAAGTTAAACTATATAAAATTCATACCTCTGTAATTAAATAATTTCGTAAATTCTGAATGTTTATAATATTTGTAGGGTTCTGAATTCTGATTCTGAACGCTGCATTTTCAATTTTTCCCTTTCGCAAGTTTAAATTTTGCAATTACAATTGAAATAGTTGAATTTTCAAAAGCATAATTGAAAATTTGAAAAATTTTAATTTTTAAACGATTTAATTTCACTTAAAATAATGGAAAATGTAAAGGGTTTGACTATGAAAAAGTTCTAATATCACTGTTTTTGGCCACTAAATTTTTTTTTCAGTTTTCAGTGGAGTTCGGATTCGTTTAAGATTCAACTTCACGTAGTCGAAGTTTTTTCATTTTATATATGGTCCATTTAAAATTAATTTTTATTCTAAAAGAGTTTAAAAAATAATAAATAATAATAATTAAATAATAATCTTTGAATAATAATGAAAATTAATTATAATAATAATAATAAAAGTTTATGATTGACAACTTTTCTATTTTAAACGGTGTAAATGACGGTGAATTTATTTTTTGATTTAAGAAAAATTTGTCTAATCAATTTTAATATTCAATAATAATTTTTTTAATGTAATAAGAATTAAAATTTTTAGAATTTTAAAAGCTCTGACTTTGAAACATTCGATTTTTATTAAAATTTTAAATTATTGAATTTTAAACGCTTTTAATTAATTTATTTTTTCCCGCCGCCAATTCGATTTATCTCGAAGCATGATCTAAGTCTCGAAGTGTCTCGAATTTTTGTTTGCGATTGCATGCACGCACATAAACACCAAAATACTTTGACAGTACACACCACACAACATCAACGATGTAAATTTTATTCCTTATTTAAAATCATTAATTCATTGTTACGGCTAATATTTGCAATCAGGGATCTTTAGAATAAGTGGTTAACCTCAAATTAGGCGTGAAAGTAAATCCTAACCTACAAGTTGTCATCTCGTCAGTCTCACAAAGAAACCAAAGGAATAAAGGATCCAAAAATGTCCCTTTAATCTTCACTTAGGTTTCGGTGTGCTAGGAAAATTTATGTTGTCATTTAGGTACATTATAGAGTAAAATGTCTAGTGCATTTAAATCACGAGATTCGCATTTAGCTTGGGAACTTCACAATCAGATAAATCGTCTCGATGTGACAGGAATAACGGAAAATGCAGCTTTCCCAGACAGTGTAAGTTTCAATTATTTTCCTTTCTTTTAGAATTTTGGATGAGTGAGATTAATGTCACGGTATCAAAGTGTGGAGCCCTTCGATTAAATTCTTACTATTGGGTTGACTTTTGGTCTAAATCAAACACCTGGATATATGATTCATTTTGTTTTATTTATACAGAATGTACCTGTTGTTCTGAACGTTCAAATGCACAATTTAAAATAATACATTTTAAGTTTCTTTTGGTAATCTATTATTTGAAATATAAATAAACAAACATTTTAGCACTGTTTACAGTGGTGAAGTCCTAAAAGAAAAAGTGGCCTGGCGGTACTTTCCGTAAACTACGTTATCAGTTTGAGGGTGGAGGGGGGCTAAAACTGTGATTTGTTAAGGACGGGGGGGGGGGGGTATAAGTGGAAATAACGTTACAAACTTAGATTTATAACAGTTAGAACTTCTACCCAATAAGAAAATCCAACTACATTTTTGGGTAAAAGTTCATTTTTTTACTGAAAAGGCTACTATTATACTTTTGGTTCGGAAATTCATCTTTTTTGATGAAAATTTGTATATTTTTTTATATATTGGATAAGTTCTAAACTCTTTTTTTTTACAGAACATTAATCTTCTTAGTCGAAAATTTAATAATTTTGTTGAAATTCGTTTTATTTGTTCAAAGTGATTTTTTTTATCAGAGTTTTTATCTGAAAATTTAACTATTCCATTTTTTGTTGGAACATTATCCTGTATAGTTAAAAGTTAAAAATTCAACTGTTTGGTAGAAAATGTATGTGTTTTGTTGAAAAGTCATCATTATGGGTAGAAAATTAATCTTGTTGGTTGTAAATTCAACTACTTGTCAAAAATTCATATATTTTGTTCAAAAGTCGTCTTTTTGGGTGGAAAGTTATTCCTGTTTATTGAAAGTTCAACTTTTTGGTTGAGAATTCAACTATCTTGTTAAAAATTCATCATTCTTGATTGACAATGATCTTTTTTGTTAAAAATTCATCTTTTTCGATTTACAAGTCCACTGTTTTCTAAAACATTCGACTTCATGGTGGAAAAGTCATCTTTCTTTGTTGAAAATATAGTTTTTTGATGAAAATTCAACTTTCTTCTGAAAATTTTGTCTTTTTGTCCTGAAAATTCAAATATTTGATTGTTTGGTTAGAATTTCAACTATTTTTTTTAAATATAATTATTTTTGGAAAATTTGACTATTTATTTAAAGTCATCATTTTTTATGGAAAGTTCAACTATTTTGTTAAAAATTCATCCCTTTGGATTGAAAATTTATCTTTCTTTACATGACTTTTTTGTGAAAACTCGTCTCTTTTACTGGAAAGTTCATCTATTTAATTGTTAATGCAACTGTTTGGTTGAAGATTAATTTTTTTTTAAATTCGTCTTTTTGTGTTGAAAATTCATCTTTTTGGGTAGAAAATCTTTTTTGATTGAAAATTCAACTATTTTGTTCAAAATGCTATATGTTTCGGCTTGAAATGTTAGAAATTTGAAGTGTTTCGTATTGAATTCAATATCTTATCTACATTTCTTTTATTTTAAAGAATTTCCGTGTATCAAGAAAGTGGCTTGGCGCCGCCAGGCCTTCCAAAAAAAGTGCCCTCGACTACGCCACTAACTGATTAAAGTTTACAGAACCACCACAAAAACAATTCGTTCATTTGAATGTTCAGAACTTTAAGCACATTAATACAGAGTCCATTTGATCAACTTTTCCATAGGTATTTTAATCGTAGAACAACATTTTTCGAATTATTATATTATTTAAAAAAAGTATGTACCTACTTCCTTATTTACGGAATCGCTTATCGTCCTTTTCCTAATTTTTTATGTTAATTTATATAACAACAAACATGAAGTCTATATAGTAAAAATGTATAATTTTTGTAATAAGTTATTTAATTTGAAGAGACTCGTTTATGCAACTACAATAAACCAGGAACTCTGATTGCTTTAATGAAATTTGGAAAGTAATTTTCAATTATTATGCCTTTTTGCAAACTTTTACAATTAAAAGCGTTTAAGTTAGAATTTCTTTTCAAACTGAATGTATTAAAAATATTGAATATTTCATAGTTTAAATTGCCTAACAAATTTATATTGGAACTATTCAAGCTCAAATTTGTCCTACTTGAAAGCTTTATTTTAGCTAACATTGAAACGTCCAAAAGTTGAATGATGGAACTTTTTTCATAATTTAAGCAAAATGGATGTATTCTTCTGTTGAGCCTGGTTGAACTTATTCAACTACTTGTAAACGTGAAAAGTTGGATGTTAGATTGTTCATGTTCAAAACTGAAAAGTTACCAAATATCTTTTAAAAATTTGAGAAAGTTTAGACTAAATCTTTTTTTTTTTCTTTCCAAAATGTCAAAACGATATTTCATTTAGTTTAAAATTACTCAGGCGGAAAAAAATGGATTGAACAGTCAGTATTTTTATTGATTAGTTTTCTATTAGATTTTAGTTTAGCCTTTTTAATAGATGACGAATATTCAGATTTATAAAACTTGTTTCTCTTTATTAATTTTATTTGAAGCTAATGAGAAGTGGTTATTGTTTCAGAATTTGAAAGAGAACTACAAACCAAAGACTTTAATCGACAACACTTTAGAGATAATTGATCCAACTCCCAATATACATACATTATTTGTACAATTTGACAAACGATTTTTCGCAAACAAGTTGCTTCCTGTAGAAGTGAAATGGAGTCATCGAATGACCTCGTAAGTAACTTTGAAAATCCTTAAAATTTAATGTATTTACACTAACTTAGGCTTATTCTTTTTAATTAAAATTGTCTTCATAGTTTAATATTCATATGCATTTCTTTGCAGTTGTGCAGGCACTTGTTCTTTTAATACGGGAAGTAGATATTGCGTGATTGCTCTCAGCAGTCCTTTACTCAAACTCAGACCTCGAAAAGATCTCATTGAGACTTTGCTGGTAAGATATCATCTACCTTGTTTTAGTTTTAAGTCCTTATCTTGAATTAAAACTTATTTTATAAAATTTCCATTAAACTTCATACATTATTTTTCAGCACGAAATGATTCACGCTTATTTATTTATAACAAACAATAATCGAGACAGAGATGGCCACGGTCCCGAATTTTGCAAACACATGCACAGAATCAACAAAGAAGCCGGAACTCGCATAACCGTAAGTATCTCAAAAAATTGAAAACCATTCTTAAATTATCTAGATTCTTATATAAGAGACCGTCCATTAATTCCGTATGGATGATTTTTGAAATTGTAGACGCTATTTTTGAAACTTTTTCCACCCCTCCCCCTCTTCGTTACAGAACATCATGCAGAACTTGAACTTCTCAGGGTGATCCAGCGTGACGTCAGAAATACAACCCCCCCTTTTAAGTCAAACTTTTTTCTTCCATTTCATTTGACAAACGCTTAAAATAAAACACAAAACATACAAACATAATATTTCAACATACTTCAGAGCCCAAAATGCGCAACACAAGAAAATTGAATTTTTAACAAAAAAGTTCAACCAAGTAGTTGAATTTTCAATAAAAAAAGATTAATTCTCAACAAAAAATATAATAGTTGATATTTCAACGAAAAAGAAAGATTTTAATTTCAAATAAAAAACAAACGAATTTAATCAAAAAAGATGAATTCTCAACGAAAAATTTAATAGTTGATATTTCAACCAATGACATTGTTATTTCAAATCAAAAACAGTTGAATTCAACCAAAAAAGACGAATTTCCAACAAAACAGTTGAATTCTCGACCAAGACAGATTATTTTTTAATGAAATAATTGCTCTTTTAACCAAAAAAGGACAATATTCTACCAAAAGAGATGAATTGTTAACCAAGAAAGATTTTCCATTCAAGAGAGAGAAAAAATATCAAATTGTTGAATTTTCAACCGAAAAAGAAGAATTTTCAAGAAAACAGTTGAATTTTCAAACCAAAAAGACGAATTTTCTTCAAAATAGTTAAATTTTCAACCTGAAAATCGAATAGTTCAATTTGCAGTTCAAAAGATTGATTTTCAACAAAACAAAAAAACTAATTTCCAACAAAAAAGGTAAATTTTCAAGCAAAGAGATAGATTTTCAACTAATAAAATGAATTTTTAACATAGTAGTTCAGTTTAAAAAATTAAGTTTTCAACCAAATATTAGATTTTTAATCAGAAGAGATGAATTCTGAACCAAAAATATAATAGGAGACTTCAATACAAAATAATTAACTTTCAACGAAAAATAGTTTGATTTTCTTATTGGGGAATAGGGGAAAGTGTGCAAAGTCTGTATTCAGATGCGCTTTACTTGTAAAATAAAATTACTAATTTTAATTTTCTCGAGCAGTTCAAAAAATTGTTATTCACATTTATATTTTTCATGTGTGATGTCATATATTGTGTTAACCCCTCTCCCACGTCATAAAACGTCAAAAAACATATTAACCTTTCCCGCCTGTCAGTGTGACATATTTTTTGCACGGCCCCTAACAATGTATCAATTATTTTCACTCTAAACGTAATTTAAAAGGATTTAAAAAAATTTCAAGGGATTACAAACGTTTTAGGGTATTTTAAACGATTCAAAAGGATTACGATAGGTTCCACAAATTTCAAATGATTTAAAAAGATTTAAAGAGTTTCAAGAAATTATCTAGTGCAATTTCAGAGATACTCTCAATTTTTCAAGGAATTTTACAATATTTTAAGGGCCATCGAGAAGATTAATCAGATTTCAAGAGGTTTTACGGTATTTCAAATGATGCAGAAGAATTTTCACGGATTTTTAAGGATTTAAAGAAATTAAGAACGATTTTCGCGGATTCCGAAGGATTTTAAGAGATTTTGAAATATTTCAAAAGAAGTCACGGGATTTTAATTCAAGAGATACCGAAGTACACTGAACTCTTGCTTATTTCAAGACACACCTATTTCAAGGCTTATCTATTCCAAGTCCCCCATGCTGGGATATTCCAAGTGGAAGAGAATTGCGCAAAATGCATTCTACCCTTGAAAAATAGTACTATTCAGACCTTTATAACTTAATTTTACGTTTAGAATATCATCTCCAAAAAGGCATATGCAGTCCCATATCAAGATGTGCCAACTATGCTAACCTTGCTGACATTTCCACCTATCCTAGCATGACCGTGACATCATGCTACAAAACTCACTATTCCGCGAAATATTTGAGTCGTTTTTTCATTCTATTATATTGATTTTTAATTCAGAAATTGTACTATTTCAAGGAAATGTTATATTTGTCACGTCGTACGTTAACAAAAACACTGGCATGCATGATGCGCAAATACGTACACATGCTTACAGCGCGCGCATCGATACAAGGCCGGGACAGCCAATGAACGTCGCTTGATAAAAATCACCCGACGACTCGCGGTAGAGGTGGCGTCCCTGCAGCCTGGAAATCCGCAAATGTTTACGTTTCTCGGTCCTTGAAATAGGCAAGAGTTCAATGTATTTTCACAAATTTTGAAGGATGTCAGGAAATTTCAATGGGATTTACAAAATTTAAAAGGATTTCATCAGATTTTAAAGTATTTCACGGAATTTCAAAATATTTGCAAAGGTTTCAAAGAATTTTAAGAGATTTAATCATTTAAAGGGGTTACGATGATTTCACTAGATTTCAAAGGATTTTAAGATATTAAAAAAGATTCCAAACTATATCCACGGATTTGAGAGGATTTCGTAATATTTCAAAAGATTTAACAGAATGTCAAAGGATTTTCGACTGTTATAAAGAATTTTAAAGGATTTCGAGGGATTTTTAATAGCTTTTCAAAAATTCTAATGGATTAAAAAATATTTTTAGGTATTTCAGGAGATTCTAAAAGATTCCCACGGATTTCAAAGATTTCAATGAATTTTAAAGGTATTTCAAAAATTTCTAGGGAGCTCGTAATAATTCGAAATTGTTCAAAATATATAATGGGCCTGGCCCATTTGAGTGATTATTTTATTTAAATAATGTAATTTTATTAATTCTATTTTAGCAAGGACTTTAAAACCCTGTTCTCAGTTAGTTCTCAGCCGCTGAATATAAACAATATAAAAAAATATATAATATATAAATATAAACAATATAAACAATTTTAATGGCATTTTGAAGATTTTAAGCGATTTCAAGGTTTTAAAAGGATTTCACGGAATCTCAAAAAAATTCCAGTTTTTAAAGGATTTCAACGGATTTCCAGGGAGCTCAATCGTTTTCAAGTAATTTCCACATAATTCAACGAATTTGAAGTGATTAAACAAATTCTACAGAGAAAATAGAAAAGTTTGCCAGGAATTCTACGAGATTTAATTTTTTTCAAATAATTAGTAAGAGGAAACTTACGTACGAAATGCTTTGAATTCCCCCTCCCCCTGAATAAGAATTTGTTACATTTTTCAAACCCCCCCCCCCCCCCACACAAAAAAGCCTTACGTAATTAATGGATGCTCCCTAAATCAATATAAAGGACTGTTACAGATATTTCATAATTATGTGTAAATCATTATTCCAGTCTCAATTCTTATAATTTTTTCAGATATATCACAGTTTTCACGCAGAAGTAAAACTTTACCAGCAACATTGGTGGAGATGCAACGGACCCTGCCAAGGAAAAAAACCTTTCTTCGGAATGGTTCGCCGATCTATGAATCGCGCCCCAGGACCAAACGATTTCTGGTTCAAAGAACATCAATTAACCTGCGGTGGTCAATTCATCAAAGTTCGAGAGCCGGAGAAACCAGAAAAAGGGAAGAAAATCAAGAATGATCCGAAGAAGGATCCTAAGAAGCCAGGCATAGACAAATGGTTGACTCCATCTCCAAAAAACAAACCAAAGGACAAACCTCCTAATGATTTAACAAAGCCAAAAGCTAAACCCGGACTGAACGGTTTAAACAAACCAAAACATAAACCTGCATCGAATACTAACAATGTCAATAAACCTGGCTCGAGCTCTAATATTAGTCAACCAGGTGGTTCGGCTTTAAGAACGAAAGGAGGTTCTAAAGTTATTACCGTCAACAAATGGAACACGAATGCTACGGATGAACCAGGAATACAAAAACTCGGAAATGCGACAAATAACGTTCACGGTTTTGGAACCGGAGGCCCAGGTTCTTCCACTTCAAATACTTCAAAAGGATCCTCTTCAGGAAACCACTTTTCTTTCTCTGGAACTGTGGGAGGTTCATCCATCGGACAAAGTAAACTGCTAGATTTATTCAGTCAACCTAATGCGAAGCCACAATCTCAATTAAACGATAAAAAGAATCAGGTTTCGGGTCCGACTGTAAAATGTCCAATCTGTAAGGACCTGATCACCGAGAAAAAAGCCAACGAACACATCGATGCTTGTTTAATAGAGGAAGAGAAGAAAAAGAAGACTCCCTTCGTTAGTTCCTCTCCGAGATTCACTCCTGCTCCTGTAAAATGCCCCGTTTGTTCTAAATACATTTCCAGTACGTTGATAATTGATCATATCGATTTGTGTTTAACTCTCCAAGATAAAGCGAAGAGTTCTTCAGTGCCTAAAGAGTTAAACTCACCCTCGACTTCAACCACTTCTTCGCCTCCCTTGATTTTAATCGATGCAAGTCCGCAAAGTCCGATCGTTATTCACGATTCGGATAGTGATATTGAAACACCAAATAAAAAACGGAAGAGTAATGGCTTAGTTGACTTTCTCTTCAAAGTGCCTAAGTTGGCGAAGACTGAAGATGTAATTGCTAACTGTCCAGTGTGTGTTAAGGAGGTAAATGTGAAGGATATGAATCGTCATCTGGATGATTGTTTAGCTGGATTTTGTGAAGATATCGATACGCAGGAAGCTGGGACTTCTAGGGAAGGAGATTCGAACGAAAAAAATCTAAATGGAAAAGAAGAACCGGAAACATGTCTTATCTGCAATGTAGTTTTGGAACCGTCAGTTTCTTTAGTTCAACATTTAGATGATTGTCTCAAAAATATGTTTGATGATGACACTGAGAGTTTTGAAACTACAAGTTCTATTGGCGATAAAACTTCAAATCCTGAAGAAACTGAGCCTGCGAATTCAATATTGTTAGTGGAAGATAGCTTTAAAGATAAATCTCAAGAAGAGAATGGCTTGAGTGATTTAAATGAATTGGATAAGATTGAGGACTCTGTTGAAACTATCAGTAGATCTCCTTGTCCGGTTTGTATGAGGCTGATTCCCCAAAAGAATATGACTCTTCATTTAGATGCTTGTCTGGGGGATTAGAGGTCTGATAGGCACGAAAGTAGAATTGAAATAAAATCAAAGCTGTGACTGTTAATTAATAAGCTTCGGCTCAACAAAGAAGTATTATGAGTAAAAGGATTTTGAAAGAAGTTTTTTGATGTATGATTTATCTTCTAGGTTTTAAAAGCCAGTTTTTAGATAGAGAAAATACAAACTGATCTTTAATTATAGACTGCTAAAGTTTTGCTCAGGGCGAAATAAAGATGAATGTTTTCTAATAAATGAACATTTATTTTTGTATTGGAACAGCTAATTTCTAGTCCCCAATTTCCTCTATAGCACCCTATATTCAATATTTGGTCTCTTTAAGCCAGTACATTTGGAAGACTCTAAAAGATTATAAAACGCTTTTATAATATTTGGAAAATTCTGGAAAGTGCCGCAAGATTCTTTAAAATTAACAAATTGATGTGCTTCAAATATATTAAATAGAGCACTCCAGTGAAATTATAAGTCAATGTTTTCTTAATTCTGAAATTGAATCAAATTAAAGTTTATACTCCCAAGAGCATCTATTAAAAATATAGAATTGTTTATTTTTTCAATGTTACTGAGTTGTTATTCCTGTTGGAGAAATTACTTATATTTACATATATTATTAAAAGTCAACACAAAAACTAGAATATTTTTTAATAAATAGGATGAAATTTATATAATTAATCAATTTCTCACAGGTAAAGGTTAAAAAATCGGAAATTAGGGCCATTATTCTATGAATAGGGAAATATTAAAAAAAAGGAATAATTGTTTTAAAGTAGGAAATTATTCGTAAATTGGGTGGATTTTTCGAAGATAAATTGTTTTGAAGTTGGGTACATTGAGGGAGTGAGATTTTTAATATGGGTTAATTTCTGTAATATAGTTTAATACATTTTTAAAAAATAGGTATTTTAACAAGATTTATAAAGATGATCCGCACGCCTGCGTCACATTATGCTATCACTGTGAGGGACAAATTTTTATCTGTGATAAATTGATTTGTAGTTTTCTATGGTTTTTAATTTTAGTATCTTTCATAAGATCTTAAAGAAAAAGTTTA
Source organism: Andricus curvator (assembly GCA_932195095.1). NCBI lineage: Eukaryota > Metazoa > Arthropoda > Insecta > Hymenoptera > Cynipidae > Andricus > Andricus curvator. The sequence goes on along the minus strand of CAKNYM010052317.1, from coordinate 364,834 downwards.
GAAGGTAAAATAATCCTATATCACGCATCAAGAAAAGTCTAAGCCTGAAATGATAAAAAATATATAAGAAATGAAGAATCAATCGTTAATTAAGGCGATAAGTCTTAATTAACGTCAATATATTTCCAATATTTTCCGACTGATTATGGCAGTATATAATCCCATGGACATTTTAAGATCAAAATTTAACAAATCCATCGGACCGCTTTTGATAAAAGTCGATTTTTATGTTTAATACAAAAAAAAAGTAATCAGAAGAAATCTTAAAACATCTTAATTTTCACTGACTATTGTTTTAAATTATAAATTACACAGTTTGAAACTTAAAACATTGGATACAAAGTATAAATTTAATTTAAAAAAATGTTCAGATAAAACTTACCAATCTTTGAAATTTCGATTTACGATTGTATTGATGAACGTTTCAAATTCAATAAGAAACTGTTTCAAATTTTTAAAACCTTTGGAATAACTAGTTTGGGTGCGTTCATAATATGGTACATCTATTTTCTATGATTATGATCAAAGACTTCTATGGTAAACTTCTTTGCTGAATGAGAAACCAATGTCTGAAAATGATCATCCATTTAATACTCATTTAATTATAAAATTTATATTGGTACTAAAAGTTATATTTTTTAAGTTTTTTTTTTGTTAGCGAATACGACAATTTTAACATTTTTAATTTAAATATCTTTAATTCTTTATTAATTTTCAAGAATTTACAATAGTATTTATATTACAGATACTTCCCGGATAAATAATTCTTCTAAAAAATGATTGATTCAGGATGATTGGAAAGGGTTTTGTCGCATTGTAAAATGAGTCTGAGGGGAGGAAAAGTGGGATTTTACAATTTAAAATTCTGTAATTTTGATGCTTCACATTCAGCATTTCTTCAATTTGGAATTGAAAACTTGTCTTTTGATTTTCGAAATTATCAAAATTTGTATTTATACATCTTCAAAATTGAAGAGTTTTTCCACTGTAAGTCTTTAAAATGGAACTATTAAAATAAACGTTAAAAATTACATAACTTCAACATATAAATCTTAAAAATGGAATAATTTGCGATAATATATTTTCAAAATAAAAGAATTTGCAATCGCAACTTTTCAAAATTGCAGAATCTTGAATTGTAAATCTTTCAAATTGAATAGTTTTTAATTTTTTTAAATTACAATTAAAAATGATGTAATTTTGAAGTTTTACAGTTTACCGGTTCGGATCCCAGCGGAGCTAGAGAGATTTTTACAACTTATAAAATCAATATTCAAACAAAATATTGACTATGTTCAACACTATTATATCAAATGTATATTAGATTTATTTCTATATCACGGCCTGGGATTAATAATTCAGATATTGCAAAATGAAGTACAAATTTTATTTGTCATGTTTACTTTAATATCTGTTTTTTATTTTGAGTTGAATTTTATTCTCAGCTACCCTGAAAATTTATTGGCATGTTTTGATAATTGAAAAGAAGCACATATATAGCACATACTATACAAAAATAATTTTGTTCCTAAACATTTTATTGCAACTTGTGTCGTTTTTACATAAATTCAATTTGTTTATTTTTTACGATTTAAACCAAAAATACTCATCCCAGCATAAAGTGGTTCTAAGAAAATTTATAGATATACTTTAGGCGAAACATTTTGTTAAATAAAATGTCAATTTAGCTTGTGCCGTTTTTCCAAAAAGTTAATTTTTTTCAAATGTATTTATATAACAAATTTGTGAATCTTTTTTGGCTGAACAAAACTTTTGTCTTTTGTTTTTCCAAAAATTTAATTTTTTAATCTTATTTTGTTCGATTAAAAAAAAGCTACTCGTCCTCTCTAAAACTGATTAATTACAAATATGTAGATTCTTTCTGGGTGAACAACTTTTGTCTAATAATTTTTTTTGCGTACCCTGTGTTGTTTTAAAAAAATTTAATTTTCAATATTTTTTTTTACGATTAAAACAAAAACTACGTGTCCTATCAAACAATTATTGAATGACAAATTTTTAGCTTTTTTTAGTGTGAGCAACTTTTGTTATTTCTTTTTTTCATAGCTTGTGTCGTTTGTGCAAAAATTTAATTTTTATATTCTCATCTGAGAAGGTATTGGTTTTATGTAAAATTTGACTTATACGGTTTTCATCAAATCTCCACGTTTTGAGACCCCCTGAGTCAGAAAAAACGACTTTTCTGAAGGTGTCTGTCTCTGGCTATCTGTAGTCTGTCTGTAGTCTGTAGGCACGATAACTTTCGAAAAAAACTATCAGATTGGATTGTGCTTTGGCACACTTTTTTAAGACCTAAAAAGAAAGAACAAGTTCTTTAACCAGCTATTTTGGATCAAAATTCAAAAAGTTAGAGCATTTTGAAAATTTTTGAGACCATTTTTTTTTAAGATTTAAAAATTCTATGTACGGCTATTCATTGTACTCGGACACTCGAACAATTTATCCTCATGACATTTTTCGATAAAAATAAAATTATCAGAGTTATAGCATTTTGAAAATCCAAAAAAACAAACGAAAATGAACAATTTATTTTTTATTGTATTTTTTACGATTAAAACAAAAACTACGCGTTCCATCAAAAAATGGTGAACAACTTTTGTCTATTTATTTTTTTCGTACCTTGTGTCGTTCGTCCAAAAATTGTAATTTATAATGATTTTACGAATAAAAAAAATCTTGCACAGTTTTACTGCAAAAAGAAAATTTTGATTTTTCATTATTTTTTGTGCGATCAAAATTTGAATTTTCGATTTTTCAAGAAAATTCAAAAAGTTGTTATGATAATATTGTTGGGCTTTCAAATAAGCAACGTTGTTCTTCTCTTGACTTTTTTTCATATCGTGCGTTGTTTGTCTTAAAATTTTCTTTTTTTTTCTTTTTTTTTAATTTTATAAATGCTATAGCTCTGATAATTTTCTTTTTATCGAAAAAAGTCGTGAGGATAAACTGCTTGACTTTCCGAGTACTACGAATAGCCATACATAGAATTTTTAAATCTAAAAAAAATGGTCTCAAAAGTTTTGAAAATGCTCTAACTTTTTGAATTTTTATCCAAAATACCTAATTAATGAACTTGACATTTCTTCTTGGCCCGATGGATTTTTTTTCTTAAAATGTTCCTCTTATTACAGACTAACATAATCAAGCGAAAAATTTTTAATTGATTTAGCTCCACCGTGTATTTTTATTTAAGCATCCATAATTAATCAAACTATATTTTAAATTGTGTTGAGAAGAAGTACCTAAACGAGAAAGAAATTTATGGACCGATATTTTAAAATAATAAAAATGTGGAAAAGCCAACGAAATAAAATATAAATTCAAGTAAATATTTATGGTAATGATTTCATTAAAGAACTTTGGTCAAAAATGAAAAAACAAAACACTGTAACAATATTAAAATTGAATCAAATGTCCTTCATGAATTCCAATAGTTGTTTGTCCAATACATAACTTTCTCATTCTTACACTCAGAAAACGATTTAGTTGAATTAACAAAAATGTTGTTGGTTTAACCATAGAATATGTTTATTATATGGACAATAAAAGATTTGGTTAACCCAACTAATTTTTTTGGTTGTTTCAACCAAATCTTTTGATAGATGGAGTATTTGATTGATTCAACAAAAAAAAGTTTGTTGGATCAATAATATATTTTGTTGAATCAATAAAAATTTGTTTGATTCAACCAAATGTTTATGTATATTCATGAAAACAGTTCTTTTGGTTCGAGAACATTTTTTTTCTGAGTATACCTATATTTCGCAACATTGTCAAATTTTACACAAAAAAACTCATTTGCACTTACCAAATTCTCGGAATGGGAAATCACGATCGACATCTAGAGAAAGTTTGAAAAATCCTCTAGAAAATATTGTCAGTTCAAATTCACGCAAAAACCCAGCTTCCGGCTCGAATAACGATTCACGAAAAAGCCACTATAGACATTTTTACCCACATATAAACGCATTAAATCAAGATAATATCTTCAAAGATCATTCGAGTTCAAAATTTGTCGCTTGAAAACCGAAATTCATCCAATTTTAGAGTAAAAAGACGAAGAATCGTCCACTTTCACAGCATCACCATGGCCAAATAAGCCGTCTAACCTCTGAATTCAAACCTCGAAAATAACAAAAAATTCACTTAGATTTTCTGAACTTTTTGTAAAATCATAATCACGAGTAATTCTGACATTAAACTCCAGATGAATTTGGATCAAATAAGGCGAAAACCATTCATTTTCTATCTAAAATCACAGAAACCACGGAGCTCAACGCGACGCTTTTGATTCTAAAAGAAAGGACTTTGCCAACTGATTCTGACAAGCAAGCCCGCCAACCGATACGTTGAAATTCGAACACGAATTTTCAATTTGTGATTGTTTTATTTCTCTGTACATATTCACTTGAAATTATAAATTTTGGGAGAAAAGTGCCTGCGATTGATCAACAAGTTATCGAGTCTCATTATTTGTTGATAAAATTAACCAACTTTTGAAAATAAATGAAAATAAATTAAGCTATGGCATGAAGTATGCGCATCATATATATCGAAATACCGCGGGAGAATATCTCGATCGTTTCGAGAATTGAAATTTAAATTCTAATTGAATTTCTTGAGAGTGAATCGAATAAATAAAATATTTTCAGAATAGACAAATATAATCTATTCATAGTTTCTACGGAATTTTTCATTTATTTTCCCTGGCTGGAGAGAACCAGATCGACTGAAGAAATTTAATTAAAAATTTTCAAATTTTAATATTTAACGTTTATTAATATTACAGCTTTTTTACAGAAAAGACATAGATTGAGTAATTATATGGAATTAATAACAGCGTATCTATTTTAAATATTTTACAGGCGTAATATTATTAAATTTTATGAGAGAAATTAATTACAATAGCGCTTTAAGTTTTGCCAAAAATTAGGTATCTGGAAAAAAAAGTTTTATATGATTTTATGAATTGAAATTATATTATCAGTCATTTCTTATGAATGAAAAAACATTAGTTCTTCTGCAAAAAGTTGAAAAATTACGAAAAATGATTATTTGTCGCTTCTTACCAATTTCTTAAAAATGGTTAAGGTTTAATAAATTGTGGCTTATTTTTTGGGGAAACATTTCCTACAATTCTATTGTTTCAAATTTGGAAAATAGGTAAATAATTATAAAATATAGTTATTTGTTTAAAAAATTGTGTCCATTTTTCCAAAATTTGTAATAAGGGATAGTAAGACAAAATTCAATTGCAAAAAACATTGCTCATCATCAGTTATATTGTTTTGATTCTTAAAATAATAATAAAAAACTACTTCTTTCAGAGATCAGATTTTTGGCACAACTACCTTAAAAAATGTATCTTTACATTGTATAAAGTTGATTCGATTTGAAAACGTCCAGTGTTAAACTTTTGATATTTGTAAAAATTCACACAAAATATACTTTATTTCGAAAATTAAATCTTATTTTGAACTTCAAAAATTGTAAAAGGAACGCTTCTAAGTTGGAAAACTCCAACGTTTTCTTTTATAAAACTTTAATTTGAAAGCTTTCAGTCTTAATTTTATTTAAATTAAACTTGAAGATTACTAACTTTAACAAAAATTAAAATTAACATTTTTAATATTTAACATTTCTAAAATATTATACATATACATAAATAAAGAAGAACTTATTCTTATTTCTAAAGTACACATATCAATTAATAAAATTGATTTTTTCATTTATGAAGCCATGACCTGAAATTTTCTTGTACAATCCATCCGTGTTTGGATTAAGAGCATTGCAGGCACCGCAGGTAAATTCTTGAATAAAATTGGGATAGAAAAGTAAAACGTGTTCTTGGGTCCAGTGTATAAATATTTGAAATTCCGATAACAGTACGTCCACCGATTTCTCGTCCAACCTCACCCTGAAAAATAAATTACACAACAGTTTAAATAATCCTGAAAATGTTTACGAATAATTCATTAATTTTAAATCATTTTATTTGTCCTAATCTTACCATTTTGATCCTAGAGAAACAAATTGGAAGTTCCTCTCGATATGTAAAATTGATGTATAGTTGTACAAAGCACCTCCTTTTTTGAAAGATGTAATATTTAAACTATCTGATTCATCATTTAAAATTAAAGTGACATCAGATCCAGTATTAATTGCTGACAAAGAAAGTCTGGGATTCTCATCATAACAATGACCAAGAACTAACATTTCGTGATTTTTTTCAAGCGTTGTGCTGACGTTGTGAGAAGAGCTGACACTATTCGTTGATAAGATGCAAGTACCTTCAGAAAAGAAGAAAATATGATTAATTGTATTTTTCAGGGTGGCCGCAAAACTTCATTTTCGAAATTCCCCTACTTTTCCCTGATTTTTCTCTGACCATTAACATTCAAATACCAGAATTTTAATCTTGTAACATTTTTAACATAGAATGTTCTATAAACGGAATAAAACGACCTCAAATTATATTTCAAAAATTGTTTATTGATATTTTTTTCAACAAAAAAAGATTACTTATCTATCATAAAAAATGAATTTTGAATCCAAAAGGACGAATTTTCAACAAAAAAGTTGAATTTTTTACCAAAAAGATGACTTTTTAACCAAATAGTATAATTTTCCACAAAATAATGAAATTTCCAATGCAAACGGACGAATTAGCTGTCCAAATAGACAAACGTTCAACAAATAAGTTGAATGTTCGACCAAAAAAGATTAGTTTTAACAAAATAGTTTAATTTTGAACAAAATTGTTGAATTTTCAAGACATAAAGATGAATTTTCAACCAAATAGTCGAATTTTCAAACAAACAAAATTAAACTTCAACAAAAAACAGTTAAATTTTCAACCCAAAAAGTTGAATTCTCAAAAAAAACTATGATAATACTTCAACCAAAAAAATGAACAAAATTTCAACAAAATAGTTCAATTTTCGAACAAAGAGTTGATCTTTCAACAAAATAATTACAGTTTCAACAAAAAAGTCGAATTTTATACCACACAGTGGGATTTTCAAACTACAAAGATGAATTATTAACAAACAAACAAATTTCAACAAAATACATGAATTTTTAAACATATAGTTGAATTTTCAACTAAACTGATGAATCTTCAACCAAAAAGAAAAATGCATTTTTAACGAAGCAATTTAACTTTAAATCCAGAAGTTTAATTTTCTAACCAAAAAGAAGAATTTTCAACAAATTAAGATTTGTTAGTCATGAAAGAAAAAAAAGGTTCATCCAAATTGTTTGAATTTTCGAGCCAAAAGACGAATTTTCTGTAAAACAGTTGAATTTTTAACCCGAAAATAGGAATTTTCAACAAAAAAGTTAATTTTCAAGCAAAAATTTGAATTTTTAATAAAAAAAGACGAATTTTCAATTAAAAAGATCAATTTTCAATAAACACTGGAAAAGTTGCATTTTCAATTAAAAAAATTAATTAACAAAAAAAAAAAGAGTTTTCAGCAAAGTCCTTAAATTTTTAACCAACAAGATGAATTTTCAACGAAAATAATGAAACTTCAGCTGGAATAGTTAAATTTTCAGTTAAAAAAATTAATTTTCGCCGAAAAAAACGAACTCTTAACCAAAGAGATGAATTTTCAAATAAAATTATGAATTTTCAACGAATAATGTAATAGTTGATATTTTTAACCAAAAAAGATTTTAAGTTTGAATTTAAAAAAACAGTTGAATTCAACCAAGAGACGATATTTCAACAGAATAGTTGAATCCTCAAACAAAGAAGATTGTCAAGCAAACAGTTGCATTTGTAACAAAAAAAAGATGAAATTTCTACCAAAGTGAATTTTTAAACCCAAAAGACAAATTAAAAAAAAAGTTGAATTTGCAACCAAAAAAGATTTTTTAATTGAATTTTCAACGAGAAAATATGAATTTAAAAAAAAATTTCTACTAAAATAGCTGAATTTTCAACACAAAAAGAGGGATTTTCAACAAAAGAGTTAAAACAGTTGAATTTTCAACAAAACAGTTCAAATTGCAACCAAAAAGGATGCATTTTTAACAAAATTGGTAAATTTGCAACAAAATAATAAAAGTTTTAACTAAAAATATAATCGTCAGGAGGAAGCGACTAAAAAACAGAAATGGAAATATAAGGCAAATAAATTACTAACAAGAATTTTATATGAGGGTGGCCGCGAAATTAATTTTCAATATTCCCTAACTTTTCTCTGACCAATTTTTCATTTCCCTGACCATTAGTATTCAAAGACCAGAATTTTTATCTTGTAACATTTTTAACCTGAAATCTTTAATAAACTGAATAAAATAATTTAAAATAAAAATTTTAAAATTATTATCTTTGACACTTATTTCAAGTGCCTCTTATTAAAGTGCCCTGACTTTTACAAATTTTTTTTCAAAATGCCAGACTTTTCCCTGACTTTCCCTGACCAATAAAATTCCCTGACTTTTTCCTGGTTTTCCCTGACCTACGGCCACCTTATTTTTGGAAACAAACGAACCGAAAGAGACTGAACAAACTTAATATTTCTAAATTACTTTTATAAAAAGAACATCTTACTGAAAAGAGCTCGAAGCAAAGGATTATCCGTGAATTTGTGAAGCCTTGTTCTCACCAAAAAGTAATCGACAATATCAGGATCGTATTCTATATCAACTTTGTCATTATTTAATAGCAATTCTCCTTCATTAGCTTCAGCAGGGAATTTTGCTTTTATAGTAAATTCATTCACGTCATTCAAATCCAAACTGCTACTATTTCCACCAATGAGATCATAGAAGGCTCGCAACCGCCATCCTACCTTTAATAAATTTTGTGGTAACTGAAAAAAGATTGTTTGACATAATATCTCACGTCAGCGAGATTTTTAAACCAGTTTGAGCCAGGGGTGAAGATTTCGCAATTAAATTTAGAAAAATCTTTGAGACGAAATGCATTTAATAAAAGAAATATTTAAATCAAATTGTAAGACTCACATTTTCAAATTTAACGTTAGCCTGATAATTTCTCAGAGTCGACAATTGTCTGGAAGTTTCGTAACAGGCTTGGGTGTAAGGAACGAAAGCTTTCCCTTCTGTCTCTTTTCGACAAACATTGTATGGCCATTTATCTTCCAAACTGGCAAAAGCTTGTTCACGACTAACTTCTCCTGATAATTTTATTAATAACGATGATCCACTGCATTTTCCTTTTGCTGAATCTGCGAGACCCCAGACTAAATTCATTTTAACTGAAGATGGATCGCTTGCTTTTGTGCTTAGGAAATTCCATTCCCACGGGACTTCTCTTTCTCCTTCAAAGCAAAACTACAATTTGGGTTTAAATTAAATTGTGTATTATTTTGAGAGATATTTTAGAAAAAATTGAAAGAAATTACCTTCAGAACTTTTTGGCCAGGTGTTGCTTTACTGGCTTTTATTTTGAGAGAATCCGAAATCCAACTCGTGATTTCGTAGAATATTGCCAAGTTCCATTGGTGAAGAACGTCCGAGGAAGTTAAATCTTTGTGTGTTAGAGATACCAAGTGGTACTTATCACTTTTTGAATATTCAAGTTTTACCTGGAGTTGTAGATTATTTATTTAATATTAATCACCTTTTAAAAATTAGTATGAATCCAAAATTTAAATTAAAACATTGAAAATATTACCTCAGTAGAGTGAGAACTGATTGGCTCAATGTGTGCTAATACACCACAACTGCCTCTCGGTGGGACATACGTAAAGTAATCGACATAATGAATTCCCATTAATATGAATTCAATAACTGGCCAGTTTCTGAAATGAAATTAAAATGAGAATTTGAGGGGTTGAACACTCTTGAAATCTGGTGTACAATCCTTCGTAAGAACATTGAATTCTTTTCAAGTTTTTCGAAATTTTTGTGAAATATTCTTAATTTTTCTGAAGTATTTGACATCTTTGTGAAATCTTTAGAATCTTTGTGAAATATTTGAAACACTTGAAATATTTGTGAAATCTGGAAATATTGAAATCTGGTGTACAAGCCTTCGTAAGACCATTGAAATCTTTTTAAATTTTCTGAAATCTTTAAAATTTTTGTGAAATCTTTGAAATGTTTGTGAAATTTTTTGAAATCTTTTGAATTCTTTAAAATCTTTAACAACTTTGCGAAATCTTTTAGAATATTTTGATCTCTTTAAAATCTTTAAATATGGAGTACATCAAGCCTTCGTAGATCATTAGAAACCTTTTCAAAGTTGAAAATATTTGTGAAACATTTGAAATCTTTGTGAAATCGTTGTGCAATCTTTGAAATCCTGAAATTTGGTGTACACTCAAAATTCAATAGAAAATTTCATTCGAATTGATAAAAAAGAGACATTCAAACTTTAATTATAAATATCAAAATACTTACTGGTAATTGCTGCGATGAGAAAGCATAACATTTCGAAATACATTCTCCTTCGAAATAATTTTTTCACAATCGAAAATTTCAACTTTTAAATGACCTCCGAGTTCAGGAACATTTGACTCGTACAAGGTTTTCGTCTACATGGAATGTCTGTTATATTTAGACAAAGTGACAAAAACTCGATAAACTAGATCGGTTAAAATAAAATGTTCAAATTACCTTCATTGGTTCAGTTGGATTTTTGTTAACTGTGTATTGCGTTATACATTTCGGACAAATGGTTTTTAATTTTTCATTCACTCTCGAACCTCTAATGGTTGTAATTGTCCGCACGTGTGCTGTTACTCCCAGTTTTAAACCCTCTAAATTTTAATTAAGAGAGTATATTTAAAGAGAATTAAAAATTACAAAATTAACAATTAAAAATAGATTTCAATATTAATGGTGTTGAAATCTTGAAAGTGTACAAAAATTCTTTAATTACATAAACATTTGTAATTTTAAAAAATGGTACCTGCTGGAGTGTTGTAGGACACAAAAAGTTTCTCCTGAAGTCCAAAAGTGACATTTATTGGCAAGTAGCCGTGAATTGATTGAGCCCGCTGCGCTCCATACCACAAATCTGTTAGAGGATTGTAATTTTCAATCACCTGTGTTCCATGAATCGAAGTTCTGTAATAGAAAAATTCAAATTAAAAATCTCAAAATTCTTCGTTGTTAATGTTAATGTTTTCTAAGATTTTTACTTTATTTTAAAGATTAAATTGAACTTCATTAGTTGGACTATTGGAAGTGTTCATTTTTTCAAATTTAATCGGAATAAGAATATTTATAGAATTACATCCAACGAGGTAGCTGAAATTTTTCATTTCCGTTTCATTTAAAAATTTTAGAAAATCATATTTCTTTCAAATTCATCTTCGCCAAACTAAAATTTCTCTAGACCTTGCTCTAAATGTTTAATTAATTTTAAACTGGTTAATGTTGATCAATGTCAACCAATTTGAATAATTAAAAATAAAATTATAATGTATACTTTAAATATAAGGCAGTCTATTTCTAAATAAATAAGATTTTTTAAACTGGCCTAAAAATAACATGATTATTGCGAGAGTTGGGAACGTGTGTGAAATTTCCTCTCATGGAAAATAATGAAGTGGCCGTTGCTGCAATTCTCACATTCGTACCCAAATCAGTGACATGGATAGACTCCATAGTTAATGGTACAGTGACGCGTTGTTGATTAATATGGAATTCCATGTTTTGATAAAGATGGAAAGTACTCTGTTGCAAAGAGTCCAAATCTGAAAAATTAAAATTTAAGAATAAAGAATAAGAAAATTTTCTGACATCTTTGAAATCTTTGATAACTTTGTGAAATCTTTGTGAATTTGTGAAATCTTTGTTAAATCTCTTGAAATCGTCTCAAATATTTTGAAATTTTTTACAATTTTGTGAATTTGTTTGAAATCTTTGTTAACTATCTAAATATCGTCTCAAATCGTTTGAAATCTTTGAAATCTTTGTTAAATATCTTAATATCGTTTCAAATCTTTTGAAATCTTTGAAAACTTTGTCAAATCTTTGTGAAATCTCTTGAAATCGTCTCAAATATTTTGAAATTTTTTATAATTTTGTGAAATCTTTGTGAATTTGTTTGAAATCTTTGGAACCTTTGTTAAATATCTTAATATCGTCTCAAATCTTTTGAAATCTTTGTTAAATCTTTGAAAACTTTGTTAAATCTTTGTGAAATCTATGAATCTTTGTAAAATGTTTGAAATCTTTGAGAAATTTGTGAAATATTTGAAATCTTCGTTATTTTATTTGAAGTATTTAAAAGCTTTTGAAATCTTGAAAGCATTCTTGACATTTTTTATATCTTTATGAAATTTTTTAAAACTTTGTTAAATCTGTTTACATCTTTGTGAAACGTATGAAATATTTCCAAAATCTTTGTAAAATCTTTGGAACATTTCTGAAATATATAAAATTTTCGTGAAATCTTTGAAAATTTTGTGAAATCTTGGTAAAATCTATTAAACCTTTCTGAAATCTTTGTAAACTTTTTGAAATCTTTTTTAAATCTTCGTGAATTATTTGAAAACGTTGTGAAATCTTTGTTAAATCTTTTGAAATCGTCTGAAATCTTTAAAAACTTTGTGACATCTTTGAAATCCATGTGAATTTGTTTGAAATCTTTTAAAGCTTTTGAAATCTTTGTGAAATCTATTAAATCTTTCAGAAACCTTTGTGAAAATTTTGAAATATTTCTGAAATTTCCGTGAAATGTTTTGAAAACTTTGTGAAATCTTTGTAAACCGTTCGAATTCTTTTTAAAATTTTCGTGAATTCTTTGAAAACCTAGTGAAATCTTCAAAAACGTTGTCAAACCATTGAAATCTTTGTGAAATCTATGAAACCTTTTGAAAACTTGGTGAAATCTTTGTGCATTTTTTTGAAAACTTTAAAAGCCTTTGAAATCTTTGACATTTTTTAAATCTCCTGAAATCGTCGGAAATCTTTTTAAATATTTGAAATCTACATGAAATTTTGGAAATTTTGTGAGATTTTAGAAAAGTTTGTTAAATTTTTTGACATCTTTGTGAAATCTTTCTGAAATCTTCGTAAAACCTTTGAAATCTTTTTCAAATATTTGAAATTTTCGTGAAATCTTTTAACTTTGTTAAATTTTTTGAAATATTTGGGAAATCTATGAAACCTTTCTGAAATCTTTGTAAAATCCTTGAAACCTTTGAAATCTGGTGTACACTAAAAAGTCGAGTAGTCAGCCCCTTGGAATAAGGTCAAAACTTGAGTTTAAATCGAGGAAATAAAAAAAAAGAAATACTTAAAATGCCCTAATTGTCATAAGTTTTCAGACTTACATTTAAAGGCTTTGACCAAAGATGTTCGATTTAAATGCAAACACAGCACAGCTTTATCTTGAACTCTGGCAATTATTTCGAAATGCGCTGGATTTATACTTTTCTCATTTATTTTAAATTGCTTCAAAATATCCTCAACTCTAGTCGGATTGTCCAGATAAGTTGTCATTGTGTGCAAAAATCCCTCTGCTTTTATATACAACTGAAAATTTAAAAATAAAAAGGTTTGGTCCAAAATCATATTATTTGCTGGAAAATGTCTTCTGCCTTAGTTGGAAAAAAACTCACCGAAACATGATTTAGATTAATTCCACTCCCATGATTATTTAGAGTAACGTGAGCTACTTCCGGAATATTAGTGAGAGGATTCGCAATTATAATTCCGTGAATCATGGCCCCAAAGTGTCTATAAGTATCCTGATAGTCAAAAAGATAATTTCCAGTGATAATGAATTTATTTTTCGACGACTTATGAAGCATTCGAGTAAACTGTGCAGCCAATCCTCCTCTGAAAAAAAATTATTTCTTAAATCGTTCAAGAAAATAATTGAAAGAGAAGATATTGAAGAATTGAAGAATTTTAAAAAGAGTTTTTGACATACATGTGGACGTAGCAAGGAAAATTCGTTCGCTCCATCGATTTCAGAGTCGTATAAAAGAAATTGTAAAGATGCAAATCTGGTTCTCCTTTCATGTACCAAAAAAGGGAAATTAATCGACTCGGTGATGGATTTGAAACTATAAGCAATGTTAAAGCTGCAATTCTCAATTCCAAATGCTCGGTTCGATTGATCAAAACAGGCCAGTAAACCGGATAAATCTGCGAAGAAATTTCTATTTGAAAATTTTGAAATATCTTTATAAAATAATACAAAATTAAGGTATATTTATGATTAGTTCAATTTCAATTTTTTTCAATTTACCACATCAGGCCTTAAGGGTGCAGTTGGCAAAGAAGCCCAGGCTGCTAAAACTCGAAGATGCCTAGATTCTGAATTAGTTCCACTTGCAATTGGCTCTAAAAATTCAACAACTCTTCCTAACTGAATATTCGCTAATCCTTCTAGCCAAACCATCTTTTTTTCATACAGCTGACTTTCTAAAATGCAAATAATTTTTCGCATTTGATTAATTCTTTCGTGCTAACTTCAACGCATATCAACTTCAAATGTATACCATTAATAAACTAATAATATTAAATATCAAACCTTCGAGAGTAAACAATTTTTGCTGAAAGCCTCTTCGAAAAATATAAATGAAAAATCAGAAGTCATTAAAAGTAAAATTTTTCAAATTTTACTTTTAAAATTGAATAGATTCTAGTTTAAAAAATATTCAAATGAGCCAAATTGAGTGAGAGTTCAATTTTACATTTTGAAGCATTTAAAATTGAACAATTGTTCGATATTGAAAAAATTAATATTTTTTACAATGTTTTTTTACTATTTTATATTAGAAACAAAGACGAATTATAAAAAAATACGATTTAAAAATCTCTGACTGCAAAAACGTTGTTCCCATGAAAAAATCTTCAAAAATATACAATCAAATTACGAACAATTAATAAAATTATTAATTTTCAAAAATGATCATAGGATGAAATTAATTACCAGTAAATCTGTCAAGGTAGAGTCTCACATAATCATCCAGCATTTCGTAAGGACAATATGTGAGACATGTTTTGTAAATCAACGTTCCATAAGTAAGAATTGCAGTATTTTGAACCTCCATTGCAATTTTGTCAGGAAAATTCAACAAGGGCTGTAAACTGACCAGTAATTGTATTTCTGTTTTTCTGATATGAAATGGAAGGTGTGTTAAAAGTTGAATAGCAGAGATATCAGACACTTTTTTCTGTTGAATTAAATCCAGAACGAATAGGGCAGCTTCCGAACTTCCGATTTGAGGCAGAGCTTCTAAAAACATATTCCTAAACATATTGTTCAGTAATATTATTATTAATCGATTTACATTCTATTCAAGATAATATTTATTTAAAATTATTCGTACCTTACAGTTTCGTCTTTATAGCTCGTTCCTGAAATACTGTTGTACACTATTAACAAATCTTCTCGGTTTAAAGATTCCAGATAGTAAAGAAGGACAGATATTGTTGTATTGTGCAAATTATTTATTTCTGTGTCTAATCCGGGATTTTCGAGACGTTGGCTTAGGCGATCGAGGAGAACTGCAATCTGTTTTAATGTTTCATTTCAATTTTAGAAAGTTTAATCATTTTGTACCGAAATTTGGTACTGAAATGATTTAATGCTTCAAAATGTAATTTTTTTAATTTTTGAAGGCCTCCCTCCCTCCTTACTACTAAGTAATATTTGAATAATCTTTAATAAAAGACAAATGTAGTTATCACTCGAAAAAGAAAATTATTTCATTTATTATTGAATAATTTGAATTTCTCAGTTCATATTTAATATTTAAAAAATGAATAAAATCCTTACAGTTTTAAATACAGCTCCTTTTTCAAGAACTCCTCGACCTTGAGTTAAATCAGTCTCAGGAAGTTCGTGCTGAAGATTTTTTATTTGCATTGAATCACTTTTTAATTCATTTGGCGCAGTGATGTTCTTTACAGACAAAATTTGAAATCGCTGCCTGAAAAAATGAGAGTCTTATTTTATAGTGAACAAATACTGCAATACAAATAAATCTCTTAATATTTAAATATCCAGTATCTCACTAGAATTTAGAGAGAATGAATAATTGTATTACCATCTTAAAATTAGAAATTCTATGCAACCGATTTGAGTAAAAATATTAACTAGAGTTTAAAAATTAAAATACCTAATCCTCGGAAACATTTTTGTTTTCAATCAATTTATATTTAATTCTACCATGAATTTTTTTTTCAACTCACTGAGTGAAAATATATTGAGCTTCTCCAAGACTTTGAAATGGTTGAACATAAATTCCTCCAGTTGCGTTGACGAATGAAATTGTAACTTCACTATCATTTGAAAATACTCTGTAAAGTCTTTCACTGGATTTTAGAAGAGGATTCTGTAAAAGGATCATTTTAAAGAAATTTTGATACAAATTTGTAAATAATGGATAAATTAGGTGTAAAATTAAATATACCTGATCATTATTAGGACATTGCATTTGTGGAACATTGCTCCATGTTCTGTGTGGATGTCCTCGACATGTTCGAGGGTCCACTGTTTTTCTGATCAATTTTTCAGTGGATGATTCATTTGTAACTACGCACTCAACTGAACATTGGCCATAGTGATTCACCTAATTTAAAAAGTGACAAAAATGTATTTCATTATTTTGTTTTCTTTGGGTCTAAATAGAAACTGAGAATTTGAATATTTATATATTTTTTGGGATGATTCGCATTTCAAAGATTTTTCCCAAATAAAATCGAACTTTATCATTCACTAAGTTCAAGAGACAAGGAAAATTTTTCAGAAAATTGAGAAGAGAATAAATTCGTGGGATTGCAAAGATCAAAAATTTGTCCAGCCGTTTAAATTTTGCAATCCCAGAGTTCTGTAAATTAGTTTGAAACATCTTTAACATTAACTATTTTACTGTTGACCCGGTTCTGAAATTAATAAAGTAATAATAAAATAATTATTAAAAACAGGATTTTAAACAGATTTTACCTCAATTGAATTGAACGCCATTTGCTTTTCCAGATTGCTCAAATCCAATTGAAAAACACCAGCAATTCCTCTTTTAATATTTGTAGCCCAGACTTGTTCTGCTTCAACACTAAAATTTTCGACAAGACCCATTTTGTATTCAACCTTAAAAGGTTTCAACAGTTCCTTAATACTGCCATTAATATCCACATTTTCTCCTTTTTCGTCATTTGGTCCATTCCATGAGTTTGTTTTTATTGATTGCAGCTGAATAAAATGTCAAATTTAATCAATAAACTTGACAGAAATTTTTGAATTAAAAATAAGCGTAATGAATTTTCACCTGCATAAATGTTGAATTTTCCTCAGCCCTAATGGACAAGATTCCTTCAAACCCCCATGAAGATGAGGCCCTTGAGGGCAAAAGAACTCCCGTATTCGAAATTGCCTCATAAGAATAAATGTATTCTTTTCCTTTCGTAAACAAACTTTCTGAACGAGTCATACATAGAAAGATAAGAATAAGTGTAATTCTTTGTCCATAGTGTGGCGACAGAAGCCTGCCAAATGGATCTAAAACAAACAGATAAAAACTTCATTCTATATATACATAATTTATATATAAAATTATAAGAAAAAAATATATAAAACATTTTGAAATAAAAAATAACTCAGCTTTGAAATTTAAACTCAAAATAATACAAATTTGAATGAATCAGATTCTTTTATGGGGGTTTTCCATTGGAAATTGTTTAACTTTAGGGCATTTGAAATCAAACTTCCCTTTTTGACGCTTCAGTTAAAATTACTAATGCCAAGCCTTAAAAAAAGGTGAAATTATTAGAACTTTAGAAAAATTATGGAGAGGCTTTAAAAAATGATACGATTTTAGAATGAAGTTTCAAAAAATGAACAATCTTAACTTGAACATGTTCCGACTCGTTCTGGAATCAAATTAAACAATTAAGAAAACGAAAATTAAATTACTGACATTTTAGAAGGCACAAAACGCTTTCCTCAACTTTCACTTTTAGCTTGGAACAATTCTTCCGATAGAATTTCCAAAAATACTTCCTACCGATAAACTTAGTACAATTAACAAGAGGAGCTAAAATTAGCGAAAATATGAAAAAATAGAACTTTATGATAAAAAATGTAGGTAAATACCTGGAGATCTCATGGTGAAGGAGACGATTCTGTCCACAAGTGAACTGCGTTCACGAAGTCAAGAGATGACCTCCCTGTATCTATCTTATTGAGTCACGTACATATATAAAATTGAAATCTATGAGTCTAACGTTCCGCTCTCAATTACAATCGTATATTTCAGAACATCTTTCTTATTCAATATTTTGTAACAAATCAACTTTCCTTTCTCTTTTATTTTTAAATATGTGACTGATATCTAATATTAAAAAATGTAAATGAAAGATAATATCCACATCAAATAGACTGAGGCACTATATGAAATAACCAGAAGGATTAAGATAAGGAGATCTTTGACCCTTTACCTACCAACATGTGCTTCATTATCTGTTTTCCAGGCTGATAAACTAAAACGATTCTCTAATTACGAGTTCAAACGCATTTTTGACGCCTTTTAGAAATGAATAAGATTTATCGACAAAAATTTAAATCCCGGGAATTCCGATTATCGATACTGATCCATACTGATCTATTTGATTTTAATTTAAAAGTTATAATTTACAGAGATAATTATAAATCTAAGGCAGGAAATTAAATATTGTAAATAACACTAGCAAAATTAACTTCCCAGTCTTGTTTATTTTCTATTTGCATAATATGTACATAATAAAATTATTAGGATGACGTTCTAAAAAGTTTACTATTAAAAGCTGTAGCGCAAACTGTACAAAATTCTATCATTCTGTTCGTCGACAAAAGTGATGTAACTTTATTATTTTATGCGGCATTTACAAGATAAGTGTCTTTATTACAAATCAACCACGAGTTTTTTAAAACTATTTAGAGTCGAGGAAAGTAAAGCGACTTCAGAAAATTCGACCAAGTCGATTCAAGAAGGCTTGATTATTTTCAGAATGGCTTTTGAATATTCCCAGGCTTCACTGTAACAAAAAAATAAAGTATGAGTTCAAATTTTAAAACAATTAAAAATATTCTTAGAATTTTATCGACAAGTCGAAAATTTTATCGACATGTAATAATTTAAAATGTTTAAAAGACTGCTGATTGAATTTATATTTGATATAGAGAGAGATTTCAAAGTTTATTAAAAAATTTAACACTCAAAAGAAAAATTCTGTATCGTAAATAATGTATTTTATATTAGAAAGCATACTTATGAGCCGGATTTGCTTGATCTAAAAGATCACTCAGTTGTTGAATTAAAGTGGCGAACATCTTCAATTGTTCAATCGTTTCACCTTGCAGCCAAGCTCGAGGAAGAGTACTCATAATCTGTCAATAAAGTTTAATTTTTAAGTAAATAGGTAAATTTAAAACTAGAATTATAAAGTTTTCAAGATGTACAACCTGCTAATTGTAAAGAAATTATTACAAAAGCTTTTGATCAGAAGAATCTAAATTTAAGGTATTTAAATTACATTTTTAGCAATTTGATTTTGAAATGAAACTACTTTTAACGTTTCAATTTAATAGTCAATTTTGAATATTTTAAATTCAGAATTGTTCGATTAATAATATTTTAATTTTTAATAATTCAATTATGAATAATTCTTATTTGGCAATTATTCAACAACCACGGTACCAACTTTTAAATAAAATTGTAAAAACTTGAATATCGAGCGTTATCAATTTGAATTTGTCTAATTTATAATTTAAATTTGAAACTATTCAATCTTAAAAATTTTCAATGTTAAAAATCCTAAATTATTTAACGCTTTATTTAAAAAGTATTAAATATAAGCCATAAATTTGAAAATAAAAAATATTAAATTATTTGCATTCTCAATAAATATGAAAAAAGGGGAAAGGCGGAATGAAAAAAGTGATTCTGGAATGCTTGAATATATAAAACATTCAAGTTTTAAATCATGCATTTAAAAACGTTTCAAGGGCCAAAGGAACCACGAATCAGAAGCTGGACCACTTTATAAACTTCATTCAATTCCAATTTAGAAATTACAGATAAAATTGAACGCATACCATATTTGCTTTTAAAAGCGCGTCAGTTGGCGGAGATACTCTCAATCCAGCTAAAAGATATCGATTTAAAAGTGACCCTAATGCCAAATTCTTCAGTCGATTGTCACCTAAAATTCCTTGCCAGCTGAGCAAATTCCTTAGAAGCTTCACCGCCATCGCAAATTGCCTTTGAAAGAACTGATGTTTAGGATCTAAAACTCTGCAAACAGAAAAAAAGTTTATTTTAGTATATTTCAAATGTTGTAAATTAGACTTTTAGAAAGCTGTCCTTCGACAAAAAATACATACTGTTTAGGGAAAATTGGAATGAAGACATCATTTTCTACTGCAGATTGAATTTTATCAAAGATCGCGTTGAAAAGAGACTGCAACAATTTGCTCGTGTCGTTCATATTCGGATAATCTCTTATTAATCGATTGACTGTTCCTACGAGACGAAGAGTTTGGGAAGTGGACATGGGGTCCCAAATCTTTTCGACAATAGCTGTAGCAAAATTTGAAATAAATTAGTGTTTAAGTATTACATTTAAATTTGAAATCAGCCGAGAATCAGAAAAAACTTCGATCTTAAAAACCTAAAAATTTGTGATACTTACAAGTTAATTTAGGAATAACGATTTTTTCTATAGAGGATGGAACTAATCGAACATCTGGATCTTTTCTTAGCGACTCTTCAGTTTCCTTGCTGTTCCAAGCGTAGACAAGTAACGAACTATACCATTTTGTTCTTTCTAAATCCGTACTTTCCTGCAACAATTTCATTGAACCGTAGTATACACTTTGAATGTACTATTTATCGGTCAAATTTAACTCAAATTATAAGATATAACTTTAAAACTTCCAACTTACCATTATAGGATTCCAGGTAACAAGTTGCAATTTTATTAGAGGGGAAATGATTTTCGGTATACACAAGGATACATACGCGTCCGAGTAAGTTTCAAAATCTCTCGATTTCCAGGTTTCAAACCTGGAAAGAATTCCTTTTACTGTGCAAAAATCATCCACGACGTCGGAGAAAACATCCCTGGTTTCTTCATCGACCTCGTCTGTAAGAAATATATTTTTTTTTAGTAAAAAGAAGAGAACAGGGTATCCACTTAAACTTTAAAACAGAATTCCAGGCTATTTCCCGCTTTCCCAGTAAAAAAATACATTTTTCCCGGTTGGCTATTAAGCGTTTATGATAATTATTATCAATAATAATTGCTTTATTATATACATATTGAAAAGAACTAAACATTTTAGAACTCCAAGGTAAAATATATAATGTAAATTATTGTTAAAGTGATTTCAGCCTTCCCAGCCCAAAATGCTCTCAAAACAGAGAAAATAGTGTGAATTTTCATGAAAATACGAGAATAATAAGAGAATAAATTCTTTATATATATTATATATATATTGCATTTTCAAAAAAATAGTGGAATTTACAACCAAAAAAGATGAATTTGCAACAAAAGAGTTGGCTTTTCTAGCTAAAAAGACGAATTTTTTCGACAGAATTTGACTTTCAAACCCATAAAGATAAATGTTCAACAAAAAAAGTTCATTTTCAAACAAGAAAAATGAATTTTCAATCAAATAGTTGAATTTTTAAGCCAAAAAGACGAATTTTTTTAGAAGACAGTTGAAATTTCGACCAAAAAAGATGACTTCTACCAAAAGATGAATTTATTTATTATTATAAAGTAGAATTTTTAACCCAAAGACATAAATTCTAGGAGAATAATATAATAGTAGACTTTTCAATTAAAAAGAATTAACATTCACCCATAAAAGATGAATTTTCAATAAAAAAAGATGACTTTTCAATCCAGAAG
Organism: Andricus curvator; assembly: GCA_932195095.1. Lineage (NCBI taxonomy): Eukaryota > Metazoa > Arthropoda > Insecta > Hymenoptera > Cynipidae > Andricus > Andricus curvator. The sequence goes on along the minus strand of CAKNYM010052317.1, from coordinate 342,973 downwards.
GACGGATTTTCTATTCAAAAAGTCGAATGTTCAACCAAAAAGATGTATTTTAAAGAAAATAGTTGAATTTTCAACAAAATAATGAAATTTTTCACCAAATAGTATAATTTTTAACCAAAAAAGATGAATTTTGGACTACAAATATGATAGTTGTCTTTGAATTAATAAAAATGAATTTTCAACCAAAAAGATTACTTTTCTACCAAAGATGAATTCTCAATCTAAAAGGACAGATTTTCTATCCGAAAAGATGAATGTTTAACAAAACAGTTTACTTTTCAACAAAATAATAAAATTCTTCACCAAAAAGTAGAATTTTTAACCGAAAGAGATGAATTCTGAACCCAAAATGTCATAGTAGACTTTTTAATTTAAAATATATAACACGTGAGTGCCATAATGTTTTTACAAATCGTTTGCGCAACATTTGGAGTATCCCTATATTATAACTTTATTATGCCAATTATTAGTAATTAATTCCATAAATTTAGGTTACTTATGTAATAACTATATTAAATATCTAAAAAGGAAGTTTTCGTTCTCAAACATAAAAGGAACTTTAGTATTTGAAAGATTCATCGACATAAGCTTTAAATTTTTAAATACATATTACTTATAAAAGGAACATTCAGTTTTGAATGAAATATTATCTTTAAAATCATTGATAACATTGAACACAATTCTAAAAACATTTTTTCTGAAAAGCGAGACGATATTTATTCCAAAAGTAAAAGGAAATTTGAAAATTTCCCGGCTATTTCCCGGCGCTCAAAATTCCAGACTAATTCTCGGTTTTCCCGGTCAGTGGCCACCCTGAAGAAATACTGAGCAGGCTTCACAGGCCTGACAAAATGGCATTACAAATACGAGTTTAAAGCGTTTTAATTTGTCTCCTACCTTTTGTTTGTTTAAAAGCGAGATTTTGTTGCTCCGTAACTTCGTCATCGCTCGACATTCCATCCAAATGTCTCGGTAAAGTGGGGGCCAATTCTCTCGCTCTTCTGCGTCGAGCTCGTCTTCCTTCTCTTTCCGTTGCTCTTCGAATTCGAGCATCATCTTCTGGACCTCTCCTTACAGTCTGACCCCCTGGGTAATAAAAAAGTAAATAATGAACACAACTAGAATTTAAGGAGAAAGACGAACATCGATATGAAAGGTCTTAATTTATTTGTACCAAGTTTAGAGAATTTATCTAGAAAAAAGTAACTGACTTGAAGCAGTGGTGATTTCTTCAGCTTGATCCCTCGTATCTTGTCGACGTCTCTCCATAATTTCAAGTGACCTCTCGCTGTAAAGATCTAGCCAGCGTTGCTCCAGTCCAAGAATTTGAGGCAGCTAACAAAGAAATCAAAGTTAAAACAATGTTCGCTGAGATCGCTCAATGTCTTTGGAAGTCAGAGGATAAAACATCTGTATTCAAACAGATCAGCAGTATTGATCAAGTATGGGAAATGAGAGCCAACCTTCCAAAGTCATTGCTATTTTCCTTTATTACTTACTTGAAAATAATAAACATATTTCACTACAATTTGTGTTACATGATTTCTTAGGAAGTGAAAATTTAGATTCGATCAATACAGAGAAGATTGAGACCCAAGGCAATTTTTTCAAATGATGGAAGACCAGCATTTTCAATGCATTATTTCTCGATACTAAAATTGTTTTGCAAAGAGATTTCCAATTCTTTTATAATATATGCATGGTATCAATTTGTGAAATTGAAACCCTCCTTTTGCGTGGAATGTAAAACCCTGGTGCTCAGAGAAATAAAAACGTGACAGCGTATCAACCCACCTTCTCATCAAGACACTCTACCAAGTCAGTGACATACCCACGCAACTCTTGGTAATCTTTGAAGCGTCGTGCTAACATCGGTGCACGTTCTTCTCCCTCGTCCAGTTCCTTCACCGTTTGCACTAATTCCTGGTGTAGCTGCTCATAGTTCGATTGATGACGTTGATGAACTTCCTTCAAACTTTCCAATCTGACAATGGAAAAATTTAATTAGAATAGACTAATAGAAGAAATCAGATCAGGGCTCGGACTAACTTCAGAGATTAAAATAGTGTTATAGTGATATACATTTTGACAAATAGCAGTAGCATTTCGAAAAATTTCTTTATTTTACGAATACAAAGTAAAAGTTTCAGATAAAGAACTCCAATTTGTAATTTTTTGTTCAATAAAACAAATTAATCAAACTCTATACATAAAGAAATAAAAAAAACAGAAAATAATAAACAATGTGTAGTAACTTGAACTTTCTTCTTTCTAGCATAAAATCCTATGGATTTCCAATTTATATTTGCACAATTGAAAGTAATTGTAAAACTTATTTATTTTTTTAAAGTTATAAGGCATACAGAAATGGAAGAAAACAGTATTATAAAGAAATGCCATAAAATTATATTGATAATTTTGCATTCTATGCAGATATTTTGAACTTCGAAAAGATTTTATTGTGTAAATTCTAAACTTAATTTATAGAAGTGCTATTTTGTTATCATTTTATGAACATTTGTATAAAAATTCCTAATTCAATTTCTTATACCAGGGACCGAATACATTTTAAATCAGGCAGACTTCAAGTGTAGAACCTGTTTGATTTTAAATGGATTCATTCGGTCCAGGGTTGCTACAGAATTTAGATTTGTAAATTCCAGGTCTGTTCCACGTTTTTTTCAAAGGTAATTAAAAAAAATGCTGAATCTCACGCTGAAAATTCCATTCCAGAAAAATTCGAGATTTTTAGAAGAGAAAAATATCATTAACGAAGAATAATCGCATAAAATGAAACTAATTAAACTCGGATCTGAAATATTTGCAAATTAATTGAAAATTAATATCTACTTCACTAATTCCAATAAAGCGAATAAATTGCCTTCAAAAACGACCAATTTAATTTTGAAGTGTTTTAAAATCCCAGAAATTTCGGAATACTGTGAATTTTTTATTTTAGTTCTTTTTTTTTTGCAAATTAACTGCTCGCATAGTAGGAAAATTTAAATTTTCTGTTACGTTTAATTCCAACTTTTTTTCATTTCCAAATTTCAATCTTTTCTGATTTGAATTATTTTGAAAACTTTGAAATTATTGATATTATTAAAAGATTAATGCTTTTACTTAGTATTGCTTATTCTTGAAGCCATTCGTATTAAAATATTTTCAAATTTAGAACGTATTAATTTTAAATTCAATTTAAGAAATTAAATTCAGAGTAAATCAAACTTTAAATTCCTCTTTATAATCTGGACGTTAAGCCGCAAAAATGACCCCGACCTTGCATTTTGTGATGACAGTATGAAACTTTGCATTAGTGTTCTGGGGCCTATATGGAACCGATTAAGAGGGGTTCGTAACAAATTGTGATTATACAGCCCCTGGATGTAGGTCGAAAGTGGTTACAATTCTAAATCAACTCCATATAGACAACTATGCAATTTTTCATGGTTTCATCACAAAATGCAAGATTTTTCCATCTAACGTCCTTATTATTAACGTCCAAAATTCAAATTTAACTACGAAATGCTTGGTAATTAAAAAAATCAAAATCTGACGATCGAATTTTGATAACGCACTCGTAAACGTCTCCAATAAAATTTAAAAATGAATAAATAAAGAGGAAAGAAAAAGAAGGGAACCTACAAATCTCCTTCCTTCTCTCGTCTTTCTTTTATTTATTTTTGTTATTAAAATCAAAAACCATTTATAAAAAGGCTGCGACTAGTCGTCCCGAAAAATTAGGGGAGTTGGAAAAGGGGATGGACTTCACTACTCATCCCGAATTTCGGGACGACGAGACACTCCGTTACAAAAAATCTAACATTTCGGTGTTGAATCAACACTCTTTCCAATGGATTTGGAGGTTGCCTTCTTTTCTTTCCTCTTTTTTAAAAAATTTTAATGGCGAAGTTTCAGATTGTCTGTCCAAATTTGATTGTTCGATTCTTGTTTTTTTTTTAATTTCCAAGAATTTCGTAGTTATATGTAAAAATTGTTCAATTATAAACAAAATGATTTATTCTAAGCGAAATTATACTTTGAAACAGTACGAATGAAATATAAATTAGTTCACTTTTTTTAATAATCGAATTTGCAATTATTTGATTTTGGACTTTTTCGGCTTCAAAATGTTCAATTAATAAGTGCTGAAAATTAAAATGGTACAATTATGAAAGTTTTCTTCGAAAAGTCGAAAATGTACAATCCGATGCTTAGGAAACAAAGAATAGATGAATTCCAAATATTTTTAATTACTTTTTTGTACATATTATACTTTAGGACTTTTCCGGTATATATTTTTGTACTTGAGATGGTAGATATTTTCGCCAATCAGTGAAGATGTTCGAAAATATTTTAGAATAGAAAGTGAAGAAATAGTGGTATTAGTGACATATTTGTCAAAACAGTGCCAAAATAGTAGTATCGCTAAAAAAAAGTGCCAGATTGTGTCAATAGTGGGGTGAGTCCGAGCCCTAAATGATATTAGAGATGATATATTTAAATGATACAACCTTTCCCGCATTTTATTTAAAACTTCTTTCGGGGCGATGGGGACGAGTTTGGTGGGATCGGGTGGATGAATTGACGGCGGAGGTGGAGGTGCTGGCATCATCATCATTTCCATCGGCATGCCTGGTGCCATCATTGGATTCACGGCCATTCCCATATTATACTGTTGTTGCATTAGAGATTCTTGTTGAACTGCTGCGATCTGCGAATTGAAGTAAAATAATATATAAAAATCCCAGATATTTTTATCAACCTAGATGATTTATTTCAGGGTAGCCACAAAATTTCATTTTAAAAATTCCCTGACTAATTTTTCATTTGCCCTGACCATTCACATTTAAAGAAAAAAATTTGTAATGTAAAATTTCTAATATAAAATCTTTCATAAGCGGAATAAAACGATTTTAAATTTACATTTATACATTTTTAAATTAGCATGATAGGGGCTGCCACAACCTAACTTACATACTTGAAAAATGTGAAAAGCGACCAAAAGTGACTAATTTCTAACCCAAAAAGTTATTAATGTGTATTAATAATATAACTAATGTTCTTTGGAATTGAAAACGAATTCAAAACAATTCGATTCATGAGAATTAAAAAAAATTCAAGTTAAATTTAAAAGAATTGAAATGAATTAGAAAAAACCCAGTGATTTCAGTAAATCTGAGTGAATTTAGAGGAATTTAAGGGAAATGAGAATTCGATGAAATTCATAAAAATTCAAGGTGAATTAAAAAAATTCAAAAGAATTGAAAATAATTCATTGAATTTAGTAAGTTTGCAATGAGTTTAGAAAAATCCAAGGGAATTCAAAAGAATTTGATGAAATGCCTAAGAATTCAAGGTGAGTTTGAAAGAATTTAAGATGAATTAAACACAAACTTTTTAGAAATCCTTTGAATTCTGTAAATTTAGAAGAATTTAAGTGAACTGAAAAAATTCCGAAGAATTCAAAAGAATTTAAAAGAATTCTGGATAAATTAATAAGAATTCAGGTTAAATTTCAAATGAATACAAATGAATTGCAAACAATATTTTAAAATTTCTTCAAATCATTAAAAACCCTTCGAAATCCCTCACTTCTTGTGAATGAATTCATTGAAATCCATTAAAATATTATAAAATCCCGTGAAATTCTATGAAATCTGACATTTCCAGAAATCCTGGAAAATTGATTAAAATCCCTTAAAATCATTAACATACTCGGAAAACCTATAAAATCCCTTGGAATCTTTCAAAGTATCTTCAAACCTTACACGTCCTGTAAAAATCTTCCACTCCGAAATTCCAGGAAATTCTTTACAATCACAAGAAAATTTGTTTCAATCCCTTAAAATCATTAAAATATTTGGAAATCCCTTGAAGCTTTGTAAAGCTCTTGAAAATGCCTTGGAATCGTTTAAAATACCTTAAAATATTGCAAATCCTTTGTATTCCAATTAAATTAGTGAAATCAGTTAAAAACTCCTTTGTTTCTTTTAAAATGATCTAAAATATTTCAAATTCTTTAAAATCCTTTGAAATCCGTTGAAACTTTTAAAAGCTCTTGATAATTCCTTGGAATTTTGGAATCCTTTGAAATCACTTAAAATTATGTAAGATATTTCAAATCCTTTAACATCTTTTGAAATCTCTTGAAAATTTGTATAGCTCTTAAAAATTCATTAGAATTTAAAAAAAAACCCTAAAAGCTTTAAAATTCTTTGAAATCTCTTCACATTATTAAAATCAATTGAAAATTCCTTGGAATCTTTTAAAAAATGCTAAAATATTTAAAATCTTTAACAGTACCTTCAAATATTTGAAAATCTTTGATATCCTATGAAAACCCTCAATTCTTGTGAATAAAATATTTGAAATCCATTAAAATATTATAAAATCCCGTGATATTACATGAAATTTGATATTTTCTGAAATTCTGGAATACTGATTAAAAAAACTGAGAGCTTTCAAAATTCCATAAAATCATTGAAATCCTTGGAAATATGATAAAATCCCTTGCAATCTTTTAAAATATCCCAAAAACCTTACAGGTCCTATAAAACCGTTTCATATTTTCCGAATTTCTAGGAATTATTTAAAACCCAGAGCAATTTTTTAACTCCCTTAATATCATTTAAATCCTTGCAAATTCCTAGAAATTTTTTTAATCTCTTGAAAATGCCTTGGAATCTTTTAAAATACCCTTAAAGATTTCAAAAGAACTCAAGAAAATTCAGAAATAAAGTGACTAAAATAAAAAAAGTGACTAAAGTGAGCTTTTCATTTTTAAAAGTGACTATTAAAAATATTATTTTAGAAAAAATTTGCTAAAAGTGACTGTTTGGCAGTCCTGATTATCCCTGACCAACAAAATTCCCATACTTTCCCCTGATTTCCAGGTTTTCCCTGACCTACGACCACCCTGTTACTTATTATCTGAGCAGACAAATTTTTAATACAGTTTCAATTAAAACATACCTGAGCTCCAGTCACGCCTTTTCTAAACTGTTGAGCCTCCCATTCTTCTTCACCGTTACCATGCTCGCTTTCCTCATCATCTGAAACTGCAAATAAAATGGATTGTAATCTATCAAAACCTGGGAAAAATCGTGATTACTTATTGAGGTTTTCGAAAAAATTTGTTTCCGTTTACTCTGAATACAGAAGAATCCACTCACAATTTTTTGTAACTTGTGAAGCAAAGATTGCTTCTCTCCTTTTCTCTTTATCACGCGCTTCCGTGCTGACCAACATATCAAGCCTATCTTGAGAATCATCATCGCTCCTATCGTGATCCTCTTCTCTGATTAACCTCGACTTTCCTTTTGCTTCACTGTAATAAAATTAGATCCCAGAATTAATATTTCTTTTGTGGTTAACTGAATAAAATTCTACGAAATAAACTGGCACATTTGATACCTCTTTTCCTGGATAGGAATATAGTCGGTTCCTAATTCACGAGCCTTTTGCCTTTGTTTTCTTGCCGCATGAATCATTGCAGGGTCAGGTATACATCCACCTGAAAAGTAAATAATAATTGATAAATTATTAATAAAGAAGTATTTAGTTAAAATAATTTAAAATAAGCTACTTTGTAAAACCAATAACTTACTCTCTAAAAACATTTTCATTGTATCTGCCCGGTCTTCGCGGTGCCTCTGAAATTTATGCCCCTGAAAATCGTCCTCACCCTCTTCATTAGAGGAGTAGTCATCCCTTCCTGCAGCCATTGCAGCCCTTCCGTTTAAAATAAGGGGTCCTGTGTTCTTTATTTTCACCTAGTAAAACATAGGAAAGTGTAAGTATATTATTAAAAAAACAATTATAATTAGATCAAAACACTTAGATCTTTTTAATCCATTCAGAGTGAAAAACAATTTAGAATAAGCTTTAGGAAACCTAATAGATTAAAAAAGATCTCTTGGAAAATAAATATATTCTATTGTCTGTTAACATTCGTTAATACAGTGTTGTCATTTATCAAAAAGCGAAGTACTAAAATTTGTTCTGTAGCTCTAATTTGCTTGAAACAAAACAAGATGCATGATAAATAATGCAATGAAGTATTTTCATATCCGGGTTGAATTCTAGAAAAAGCATAATTATAATGAAGTTAAAAAGTTTCCTAGATTTAAGAAACAAAACTGTAAAGAAAGGATTCCTCTTGTGAAGCCTTGACTACATAGAAATATTCTTTGGTAAATAACTAAATAAGAATTGAGTAAATAGATTAGAAATAATTTAATAAGTGTGGATGGTTTTCGCTTTTTTCAAAATTGGAGATTTTCATGAGGTTTTTTCAATATTTTTTGGGCCATAAACTATGTATGCTAAAAACATAATGCGTAGCCAAAGCCATATAGTTAGGAAGTATATCAAGAGTTCGAAGCTGGTAACTAGAACTTAATAGCAGAGATATTAATACTAATAAAACATCATAGAGATAGCTTACTACTAGATCATCTGTCTTTATTTCTAAATCTTTTTCCTGCTTAACAGACATGTTCGCCGATTCAGAGTCCACTTGCATTTTCTCTTCACCTTTCTTTTTTTTTCTTTCGTGATCTAGTTGTTTCATCAGTTTTTTGCTTCTCGAAGATTTCTTCACTTTAAAAACTTCGCCATCATCCGCTGAAAATACCAATAATTTAATTTAACGTTTATTATAAATACATACAAACTGACTATAAACAGCCACTATCATTCTTATGTGCGCGCTAAAGTGCGAAGAAAACACTATGTTGCCAATTAATAATATAGAAATATAAAACAGGATTATTATGATTCCCATTTCTAAATATACAGTTCAATCGCTTAAAAAAATTTAATAGGGATGGTTTTATTTTTCAAACAATTTTATTTTTATTTTTGCAACAGGTTAATGTGCAACGGGGCTTGGAAAATTGGAAAGCTACCTCAAAAATATTCACTTTTTAATGCTTTTCGAAACTTTTAAATTCAATTCTTTTTCGTTATTTAATTTCGTTGTGTTCTTTTGAATTCTTTTAAATTCTTGAAATCTGAATTTCTCTAAATTCTCTGATTCATCCGCATTTCTTGAATTCGTATAAATTCCCTTAATTCCTTGCATTATTTTGAAATCCTTGGAATTTTCTCAGTCATCTGAGTTACTTAAATTCTTGTAATTCCTTGAATTCGTGGAATTTCCGGAATTCTGAGAATTCTCTAAACTCCAAGGACTTCAAAATAATGCAGAGAATTCAGAATAACAGAAGGAATTCAGGGATTTCACAGAATTCAGGGAATTCAAAATATTTAAGGAATTCACCACATTTAGAGAATTTAACGAATTTCCTGAATTTCTTAAATATTCTGAATTAAGGGAACTCAATGAATTTATAATATTCAAGGTATTCAGAATATTCAAGTAATTCAGTAAATTTAAGGATTTCAGAGAGTTCGAGGAATTCAGAGAATTCTGAATATAGAAGGAATTCAGGATATTAAAGATTTCAGGCAATTCGGAGAATTTCAGGTATTTCAGAGCATTTTGGGAATTCAAGGAATCCAGAGAATGCAGAATATTTGAAGAATACAGAGAATTCAGAGATTTCCGAGCATTTGGGTAATTCGAGGAATCCAGGGAATTTCAGGAATTCAGAATACTCAAAGAATTTAAGTATTTCACGGAATTCAGAGAATTCAACGAATTTTAGGAAAGTTTACAATTTTAAGTATTCCTCATTTACAGGTTGTTGAATATAGAAGGCTTTAAACTGGGATTTTTAAATTGTTTAAAGTTTTTAATTTAAAATTATTTAATTTCAAAAGTTTATTCAAGCAATTGTGGAATTCCAGGGAAAAATTAATTATTTAACGAAGCAATGGTTTTAATTATTTCTTCAACTACAAAATGTAATTACTTTTAAACGATACTATTTTGCGATTTAAAAATGAAACCAAATCATTTTAAATGTTTCGATGTAGGATTGTTCTATTTTAAATGCTTTTAATTTAAACTGGTTTAATTTTAAAAGATTCCAGTTTGCAATAATTCAATATTGAAAGTTTCAAGCTGAAAGCTGATCACCAAGATTAACAAATTTTTAATATATAAATTTGAAAGATTTAAAAAGCGTAGCCATACAACTATTATAATATTTTTAATAATTCTGACTTTTTTATATAATAAATTGAGAAGGTTAAAGACTTCACTCCTGCTTGAAATTAAAAAATTGTAATTATAATATATTTTAACAATTTAATTATTTGTACTGAAACTAATATCATATGTCAAAAATGTTCATTTTGTTGTACAATTTCAAAGATTTAACATTGATCCCAAAGAATTTCATATATTATCCATTGAACATTATTATTTTACTTTTACACGTTCGTGCTTCTACACTTTAAATAATAAAACGAACTAATTAAAAAAAATAGGAATATAAAGAAATTGAAGGCGATTACAAATAATTGCAAATGAATGTAGTTTAAAATAATTAATAAAGATTGCAACATTCAAACTTGAACGCTTTAAAATTTAATGCAATTTTCGAATCGAATTCAATCTAAAATTAATAATTACATGAGATACCAAAGTGCATTTTAAGTATGTATGGATTACAAAAAATCCATGTGAAAACATAAATTCAATCATTTCCTATTCCCGGTCTCGAGGGGCCAACAACTCGTGAAGTCAGGTGTACACCTTCGCTGAAGTCACTGGCGTGAAGTCACTTGAATTCACATGAAGTCACTAAAATCACTAGAAGTCAGTGTGCACTCCATCGGCCGAGTTGTGAACCCCTCGCCCGGTCTCAAAAAATTCTTGGTTTTCTGGTCCAGTGGCCTCCCTCGATTAAGAATATTCTATCATAGAACATTAATTACATTCATAAAATCAACTGGCAAAATTAGCAGCGAATGATTATACACTCTTAAAAAATTCTCTAAAAATCTGAAAGAAAAACTGACATAAAAAACTTGAAAAATTTCAATAACAAATTCGTGTATTTAAAGATTCTGTGATGAGAGATAGTGATTAGCGACCAATAAAGGTGAATTACCAAAAAAAGCAATCACTACATCAAAAAGGAGTACCTTAATCAATTATTTAATATATATACATATAGATTAATAAAGGACACAAGGTCATCGACTGGGGAAAGGGCACTCTGAAAACACTCGTCTAAGCGTTCCTCAACTGTAAGTTAAGGCTGAATTATTTTGTAAAGACCCTTACCTTCTTCGAGCTCCTCTCCGAAGCTAAGGAGCTGTTTAGGTTTGTCCTTCTTCTTTGGTTTAATTTTGACAGGATGAGCATCTTCAGACTCCATTCTGTTCTCATTATCTTCGTCATCGTCGTTGAAATGTCGTCGACGAATATTGCGTTTAGGCTTGTTAAACATGGCCATTTTCGCAATCTTTATAATGCTTTCAATCCACGTTTTATTCCCCTACGTAAATAATCCTAATCAACTATTTACTAAGAATGCGATGATGTACAATCACCGAATTTCGGACGGAACACAAAAGTTCTCGCTACACTTTTCAGACGCCATTTTGAACTGGTCGACAGAAATCCTAACCACAAAAGTCTAATTTTATAGATTTTTTAAAATTAGGAGGATAAGAAGTGTTGGGATCCGTAAAGTTTATAATTATATTACCAACTGGTAAGATTATACAGTGTATTGTAAAAGAACCGAGAGTATTTTATGCCAATGAAGTAATATTTAATTTAAAAAATGAAAAAATTGCAAAGGTTTGAAATTCACTTTACTGATGTTCGATAAAAGGAATAATTTGTGTTGATTAAACATGCGCAGTGTTATGAGTGAATATTTCTGTCTTTTTCACTCTTAAAGGATGAAAAAGAAATAAAGACAATAATTTTTATGCGCATGACAAAGTATAGTAAAAACAGGTAATAAAAACGTCATCATGAGTTTCTAACCTCAAACTTGAAAATCAGTTTCGTTTCAGTTTTGATCGTTTTGATTGCAATAAATTTTGCTATCAGAAAGTCTTACAATAAAGGCGGTTTATTAGTGAAAGCTAGTGAAAAGAGGTTTTTTTTCAATTAAAAAAACTGTACAAGAAGCCATACATATTCAGGTTTGTCAACTGATTTTTTTATTCTGTGCATCAAAAGTTTTTGAAATCCAATTTCAATTTTTGTTAAAATTACCATGCCATACTTCTATTATTATTCTGAAAAATATAGCTTAAAATTATTTGATAATCTATATGTTCCTTTTTTCTTACTTATTAATTGTAATACTTCATTGTTATTTATGCATTCTATTATAGTAAATAGAATAATATTGTAATTTTCATGTGTTGAATTATTTGTAACAAGAGCTCCATAGTTTTATTCATTTTTTTAAATAATTAACAGGTGGTCTGTGAAATACCTATAGAAAGGAAAATAATGATAATAAAAAATGCATGACCATTCATGTGGAATTTTGATTAATGGCAATCACACGGATATCTGTTTTAAAGTTTATAGGTAATTATAAAAAAGATCTATTAATTAAGTTAAGCTTTCTATAAAATTTAAATGATTTTTTCCTTATTTTGAAGTTTCGAGTGTACTTTTTATAATAGTTATAAGTGTAATTGAAGCCGTTTGTCTAAAAAGGACTCAAGTAATCTTTTGGCCAAAATGAAACTAAATACATACAAAAGGCCTATTACATGTCTTCTACTAAATTCTGTAATAAAAAGTATATTAATATGTAGTATCTTTGGAATTTTATGAAATTTTGTAAATCGAAATTTTAATTCTAAAGGAGAAAATTTGGATTGCAAATGATTCTCTAATAATAAAGGCAACAATTCTGTACGTAAGTTTTGGACAAAAGTTTTTAAAATCGACAAAAGATTCCATCCATAACCCCTTGGCCACATTAAATGAGGTTATATGTATTTATCTATTAATAAAGATTAAGAATTTTCTGCACCATATCAGTTTAGTAAATAATCATTTCCAAATAATTAACCTTATTTAATGATATAAAATTTATTTCTGAATGTTTCTAAACATTATTGATAGAAGAGAAAATTTTTATTTTAAATGTTTTTTAATATTGGGGAATAATTCTGTTCTTAACATTTTGTTACTAATTTCCAAATATGTTGAAAAATCTTCTTGTTTGGTTGAAAATTTAAGTTCTTGTTAAAAGTTGAACTAATTTGTTAAAAAATTACTTTTTTTGTTTGAAGATTCATCATTTCAGGTGAAAACTCATCTGTTTGGTTGAAAATGCCACTACTTTGTTGAAAATTCGTGTTTTTTGGAAGAAAATTAATTTTCTTGATTGAAAATTCATCTTTTTGGTTGAGGATTAAACTGTCTTGTTGAACATTCACTTTTTATGAATTCAACTGTTTTTGGTTTAAAATAAAAATCTTTTTTTTTGTATTGAAATATCTAGGGGAAAGCGGGGCACTGACGTCAGGGCGGATAAGCTGGGCACCCCTCTAAAAACTTGTAAAATGAGTAAAAAAAATCAATTTCTTTTTTATTGGCATCTACTAAATGCATAGTTGTATTTAAAACCAATTAATTTGTTATTTTGTAAAAAATGAAATAAAATTCTAGTGATTGAAATTTGGAGCATAAAAATCGGATGCGCCATCGAATTTCGAACGTTCGTGAAAAGGAAAAATAAGTATCAATAATCCTTAAAACTGGGTCTATTCTAAAGTTTGAAACTCGAACTTTAATTTATTTTTTTAACCACTTCTCTCAAACATGTAGTTAAATAGTTATTTAAAAAATAAATAAAGTATCGAGGTGGGGCAGAGATCGGCACCCTAAGGTGGGGCACGACATGTCACACTCGCGCCGTTCTAAGCTGTGTTCAGAGAGAACAGCTGATTTTTAACCTCATCTTTAAAACAACTTCGTTAATATATGACAAGAATTTTCGTGATGTAAATATTCTTGATTTAACGTCTGGGAATAACAATTTAGAATTTTTAAGGAAAAACCTTATTTAATCGACTTCTTCCAGACCATTTATGTAAATAAATGTATAAATGGTCTGGAAGAAGTCGATTAAATAAGGGTTTTCCTTAAAAATTCTAAACTTCGTTAATATTAATATATAAATATTAATATATTTTATTATTATATTTTAGATCTCACATTTAAATATTAACATTTCATCTCTTTAGCTATAATAAAATTTGTATAAAATAAAAACAAATGTGATAATAAAACTTCCAAAAAATAATCAAAGTTAATTATTAAATAAAAAATATATTTTATTTTATTTATTTATATTTTGTAGTACTATTCAAAAAAGTACCATTTATCGATCTCGTTTTTATTCGCGAGTTTACCGTGCCATTTGTGCCCCACCTGGATGACATTGCCTGCCCCGCAGAGACCTTCTGTGCCCCACTTTGACGCCTGCTTATTTTTATTTCTACAAATTAAACGCGTTCGTTTTAAATTTTTATTCGAATAGAATTTCATTTATAAACATTCATTTTATTTGTTGATTTTTTTTGGACAGTGTAAAAAATACTATTAATGTTAAAAAATTCACTCAAAGTTAGGGTGCCGCCCGTGCCCCGCTCTCCCCTACTATTCTATTTTTCGTTGAGAATTCATCTTTTTTGGTTAAAAGTTGAACTAATTTGTTAAAAAGTCATTTTTTGGTTGAAGATTCATCATTTTAGTTGAATATTCTTTGGTAGAAAATTGATCTTGGCAGAAATGTTATGTATTTAGTTGAAAATGCGACTATTTGGTTTAAAATGAACTTTTTTGTTGAAAATTCATATTTTCGGGTTAAAAAATAATCTGTTTTGTAGAAAATTCGTTTCTTTAGAAAAATTTTGTATTTTTTGATTGAAATATTAATTATTATATTTTTCGTTGCGAATTAATCTTTTTTATTGAAAATTCAACTATTTGGTTGAAGATTAAGTTTTTTGTTGAAATTTTGATTTGACATCTGAAATTTTCAAAAATCTTTTTGAATGTTATCAATAATCTTAGGAAACTTATATTTATATAACCTTAAAAACAAATATACCTACAAATAAATAGTTATTTGACATTTTTATTTTGTATCAGAGCTTAAAATCTAACTCGTACTAAAAACTTCGTAAATGGAACTAAATAATGAAAATAAATTTAACAGTGTGTACAGAAAAATTATTAAGAAATAAAGACAAACAGGAAACAGTGTTTAATTCGACAAAAAATAGAACAGACAAAAAATAGAATATGCATCGTGGAGAAGGAATCTTAGCAGGAAAGTTAGTCAGATCGTTTTTTTCCTCTATGAAATAGTTTTGACACATTTAAGTCCAATCAAATTGATAATTCCGCAAATACGATATCGAAGAGTTTATTAGTTTTATTTGAAATTATATATATGATTGTTAATTTAAAATTATGCGAATTCACTGATTTTGAATTTCTCGAAATCTAAATTTAATTGGTTAGGCCCTTGTTAACAGAATGCTTCAATTAGTGCCTAAAAAGTTTGACAGTGGGATAGAAATTAAAACTTGAATATTAGTATAATGACTGGACCGAAAACCCAAACAGTGAAAATCAAATACCTTATTTTTTTAGCAATCGCATATTCCTAATCATTAGTCAATTTAAGAAGTTCGGATCTATGATCACAGTTGAAAGGGAATCCTCCCTGAAAGAATTCAGCAGTGACGTGTATAGTACAAGGTCAGCCAATCTACTTCCTAATTATTAAAAAATAATAATATAATTGAGTTTACAAATAGAATTAGCATTGTCACGAATAATATTTTCAGAGCTTTGTTTGGAAAAGATGAGCCAGAAATACACGCAGCAGCGAGATTCATAGCTGAACAAATTAATATAGATCGTTCTCTACTTCTTTCTATTTGCCTGAAAGATTATAATCCACAAACTGTGAAAAGCATAGTTTCGGCTATAAACAATATCAGGAGTTGGTGAAAGTAAAATAATAAGAAAATGAGTCTTGTATATGGCCAGCTGGTGATTGGTCCACCGGGAAGCGGAAAAACGACCTATTGTAATGGAATGGGAATGTTTCTTGAATCCCTCGGTAGAAAAGTTGCTATAGTTAACATCGGTAATTACTCAATTTTTAATTAATTATAATTTACCTTTATAGTTCTTCCAAAATTAAACCGTTACTTTTTAAATTCCTTGAAAGATCCAGCAAATGAAAATATGGAATACACTCCGAAGATAGATATTACAGAATTAATTAAACACGATGAAGTCATGTCAACTTTTAAACTTGGACCGAATGGTGCTCTAGTTTATTGTATGGAATTTTTGGAAGCAAACATTGACTGGTTAATTAAGAAAATTCTTAATTTAAAAGACCATTATTTTTTATTCGATTGTCCTGGCCAGGTGCGTTCTTAATTATTCTTTAAACCTAAATATTTACCGAGAGCAATAATTATCAAAAGTTTTAGGTTTAGATTTAGATTTCTTAAATTTTTTTTATTTTCTGTCGACAGGTTGAATTGTACACACACCATGAATCAATGAATGGAATAACAGCGAAATTGACCGAAAACTTATTAAGATTGTGCAGTGTTAATTTAATCGATTCTCACCATTGCAGTGATCCTGGTAAGTTTGCATATGAAGCTTTCCTTTCAATCATGATTATGTCTCACTAAAATAATAGTAGTAATGGTAAAATAGTTATTAATTACTGATGTGTAGGAAAATATTTATCATCCTTAATGGTTTGCACAAGTACAATGTTGAATTTGGGATTGCCACACGTAAACATAATGACAAAGTTGGACGAGATGAAACGATTTAGTGATCAACTAGATTTCAATATCGACTTTTATACAGAAGTTCTAGATCTGAAATTTCTTCTAGACAAATTGGATGAGGATCCTTTCACAGCAAAGTATGTACAAATTTAACTATAATTTAATTTGAGGTCGTTGTGCCAAAAATCAGGTCTCTGGAATAAAAAGTTTTCGATGATTTTAAGAATTTAAATTATATTATTCAAGGTGTCTAGTGACCTGGAAAACCTGAAATTCTCTATGAATTTTTTTAACCTTGAAACCCTGGAAATCTCCTTGAATTTTTCATGAGAATATTCAATTTGATTTTTTTATTCCTTGCTTATAAAACATTTATTTTATTGAAATCATTAAATTTAAATTATTTAGCCTGTTAGTATTTCTTATAATCTTTTAGTATTTTCATATTTAAAATGTGGCAAAGAATGTTAAAGTATTCATTTTTTGTAATATTTAACCTACAAATTATAAAACTTATTAGTTGAAAATGTCGATGTTAATTGAGTTTGAGGATTATAATCTTCCAGCGGTTAACCACTCCACTTTTGAGTGCACATCAGATTTCAAGATTTCAAAATATTATGAAGATTTCCTACGACTTCAAAAGTTGCACAATGATTTAAAACATTTGACAAAGATTTCACAAAGGCATTAGGGTGGTCAAAAAATGCATTGGAAAATTTTTTTTCTCGAATTTTCATGCATATCGCCCCCAAATTTGTTCGAAACCAAACAAAAAGAAATGCGTTTAAAAAAATGATATTTAGAGGTCTGCAAGCCCCATGAAGTTTCACACGCATTTCCTATAAGAAAAAAAGACGTTTTTGTAAATTTTATTCAGAATCGTCAATATTAGGTGAATCGAATTGAAACTTAACATTTCTCTTCACAATTAGCTACCGAATACAAATGAATAATTGCTTTTTAAATATCATCCCCATAAGTTTGTTTTATAGGGTCCTGAAAAAACCCGCAAGTGTTAAATTGGGCTTTGCGATATATATGAAAATTTGAGAACAAAATTTTGGACCACACAGATTTTAATGATATCACAAATATCAAGGATTTCACCCAGATTTAGAAGATTTTACAAAGATTTAAAAGATTTAAGAAAGATTTTAGAAATATTTCAAAGGTTTCAAAGGATTTTAGAAGATTTCAGAAGACTTCAAATATTTCATAAATATTTAAAAGATTAGAAAAGATCTAAAAGATTTCACAAAACCGTTGTACATCAGACTTCAAAGATTTCAAATGATTTCAAATATTGCAAAAGATTTAAAAAAATTTCAGAAGATTTTAAAATATTTAAAAGGTTTCAAAAGATTTTAGAATATTTTACAAAGATTCAAAAGATTTCTCAAAGGCGTGTACATCAGATTTCAAAGGTTTCAAACGAATTCAAAGATTTCAAAGTATTTCAAGGATTTTAAATGGTTTCAAAAACTTTCAAAAGATTTGAGAATTAAAAAAAATTTACAACGATTTCAAGGATTTCAAAGATTACAAAAAATTTCACAAAGATTCCAAAGATCTCACAAAGATTTCAAAGATTTCAAAAAGTCGTTGCACATCATATTTCAAATGATTTCAAAAGGTTTCAAAAGATTTAAACAGAATTCAAATGATTTAAAAAAATTACTGTTAGAGTTCAATCTAATTTACGAATACGATCTCGAGTTCAAGCGTAGATTGACACAATGAAAGTCCACACTTTATAATAATTATGTAAGTTTAATCAATATAACGAGCACAATTAGTACAATAAAAACTTTACGACCACTTGGCCTAAACTTTCGGCTCTTTGCCCACAATCTCGGTCCGCGATACGACTCAACAGCCTCGCAATTCCATACTAACGTTCTTCAAACTTTTTCTAACAACTCCAAGTCACCTAGCAACCTTGTATAAAAGCACTATATATGTTTTTTTTCTAACATTCGGCCATCCTTGAAAGATGCTTGGTCTCCAAGCATAAACGAAAATTAAATAATTTCTTAATCATTACACAAGAACCCTATTGTTAATAACAAACAAAATCACTTAATTTACTAGGTTTCCGTCTTTCTCTAACAGGTCTTAAATTCCTAATCGCATTAACATCTAGATTCTTTTCAACTAAAGTAGAATTCTTTTTTTTGCCTTTTTCAAGACTCTCCTTACTAGTTTTATCGACGTTTGATTTTACAAATTCAATAGAATCTTCCCTTTCATTAATATTTTGAACATTCTCATCTTCCGAACTATAATTGCTGTTTACATCTTCTGTCAAACTTGGTCGCCAAATTTGAATTTGACTGACATGCGCAGTAGTCGGAGTATTTTTACCTTTACAATATAATTTCTGAATTTTATACGTGTCTGACGGTAACTTTGCAATAATGACACTTGGTCCTTTCTTTCTAGATTGGAACTTAGTCGACTCACCTGTTGATACAGTATTAGTTTTAACGAACACAATGTCTCCTATTTCATATTTAATTGTAGTATTACGGTTCTTATCGTAACGATCTTTTGCTTTCTTTTGGTCGATCGCAATCGCCTCTCGAATCTCATTTCTAATCTCATCTGGATTTCTAAAACTCTCAGAATTTTTCGTTATCATTCTAATATGACCGTCTTCATAACGTGGTACAAAACCATATACAGCTTCAAACGGAGCATGTCCCGTTGATTTACAAACTGACGAATTCAAATCACATTCTAATTTCTTTACATCTTGATCCCACCTAAGTCCTTCATTGTCCAAAAGATTTGATTGTAAAGTAGGTAAAATTGTTTGATTTAATCTCTCCACTTGCCCATTGGCTTGAGAATGCCTACTTGAATTTAACGTATGCTTGATACCAAATCTTTTGCACAATTCTTCGAATTTATTAGCTGTAAAACTAGTACCCCTGTCTGAGATAATTCTCTGAGGCGAACCAAATCTATAAATGAATTCTTCAACCCTCTTGATCGTCGTAGGCGCTTTTGTATCCTTCACCGCGTACAATTGACAAAATTTAGTTAAATTGCAAATTATTGCAAGGATGTACTTATTTCCACGAGTTGAAGTTACAAATGGCCCAAGATGATCAATATTAATAACCTCAAACGGTCGTTTACCGGGAGGAATAGGATGTAATTCCCCGGCTTGCTTTCCTACCATCCTTTTTGCTAACAAACATTCTAGACACGATCCAATGTGCATTTTTACGTATCTTCGCATTCCTGGAAAATAAAAATGTTCCCTAATTCTCGCTACCGTTCGATCAATTCCAAAATGACTGGACAAATCGTGATACTTAATTGATAGCGCTTTACGCATGGCTGTTGGCGCGACATACAATTCCTTATTTTTATCTTTGTAGTCGATTTTATACAATAAACCATCTCTTAATACGTAATCTTGACATTCGTCTTTCTCCGTTCGAGTACGTTCGTGTTCGGCTTTTTCTAGAATTTTTATTTTCCTGGCTAACTGTTCATCAACTCTCTGGTACATCAAGACCTCATCTTCGCGCATCGAAATATTGAAAATCGTACCTGGTTCATCAAAAGAAATAGCCTCTTCTACAGGTGCTCTAGATAATGCATCTACGTGTTGCATATTCTCACCCTTGCGATGGTGTATATCAAAATCAAAATCAGCGAGAGAGCTGAGCCAACGAATAATTTGTGGATTAGTTGTTTTTGATTTGTTAATATAAACCAACGCTTGGCAGTCCGTGAAAATGTCAAAATGAATACCGATTAGCAAAGGTCTTAATCGAGTCGTTGCCCACACTACAGCCAACAACTCTAGCTTACTAGAATGATATGATTTTTCCGTTTCTGAGGTTTTTCTACTAATTGCGTAAATTAATTTCTGCTTCTCCCCCTCGTTTTGTTGAAATAACATCGCTCCTAATCCGATTGCCGATGCATCCGTGTACAATTCAGTACGCTTTGCTAGCGGATTATAAAGGCCCAAAATAGGCTCCGAACTGATCAATTGTTTGATTTTCTGAAAAGAAAATTTCTGAGCTTCACCCCAGACAAACTTTACACCGTCTTTCAAAAGTTCAATTAACGGATCCATCAAACACGAAAATTTCGGAATAAAACGTCTCGAAAAATTTGCAAGTCCTACAAACCTTCTCACATCATGCACATTTTCCGGCTGAGGAAACTCTACAATTGCTCTAATGTGTTTTACACCTGGTTGCATTCCATCTTTCCCAATTACAAATCCTAAATAATCCACTTTAGGCATCCCGAACTTGCATTTTTTTAAGTTTAAAGTTAAACCTGCTTTTATCATAAGATCCAAAACTTCGCTTAATTTTTGTATGAATTCCTCCCAAGTTTTGGCATAAATCAAGATGTCGTCAAAATAAGTAAGAGCTAAATTAGCATGATTTGGACCAAAAACCCTTTTAATTAATTTAGAAAAATAGAACGGGGCATTCATCAAACCAAACATTGCTCTCTCAAATTGACCTGTCTCATCCTGAGTTATGAAAGCCGTCTTTTCTTTCGCACTTCCAGTTAATGGAATGTGTAGATAACCATGTGACAAATCTAAAGTGGCAAAAAACTTGGAGCCATGTAATTGATCTAGACCATCATCGATATTTGAGAGAGGAAAGTTTGTTCGAATTGTCATCTGATTTAATCGCCGATAGTCAACAACTAGACGCGGTGATCCATCTGCTTTAGTAATTAAAAAGCAGGGACTAGCAAAGGGTGAATTTGTTTCTGTAGCTAAACCGACTCGTTTATATTCTCCTATAAGATCTCGCATTGTTTCACGTTCCGACGAACTCAAATTATACGGCTTCGCAGAAAACGGTTCCGACCCTTCTTTTAACTGTATGTCCATTTCCAAAAGATCCGTACGTCCTAACTCCGATAAATTTTTGGCAATTGCTCGACGTTTAGAATTTAAAAGATCAACAATCTCTTTCGATTCTATCTCAGATAATGATTCGTGTGTTTGTACCTCTGATTTGGTAACCGGCTCAAACCTAGGTTCCAATTCTGGAATTTCTTTCATTGTTAAAATTTTATCCCCAAGAATTTTCCCTTTCGATAACTTGACCTCGTTATCAGTTAAATTTTCATAAGGCAACATTAATTCACAATCACCGACTAATACATTAATAAAATTAATCGATCCCGGCTGAATACTAACTATTTCGTTAACAGTTGGTCTCAACTCTTCAAGGTTTGACTCAATACTTGATTCTTTAGCAAACGGAAAATTATTTGCGTAACAATAAGTTATTTTATCACCGAATTTATAAAATGCAATATGAGGCAATTCAGTGAAAGATCTACCGATAATTACATCATAATTAGTCGCGTTATCTGGAACCACTCTGAAACAAATATCATCAGCTGTGCACTCGTCCACCTTTATATTAGCCTTTATTATACCTGGAGAGCGCGTCGTGGCTTCAATGCTTCCAAAACCTATTAATTCATTTGGACGTTTTAAAAATTCAAAACCGTGATTAAGCATAACGGAAGCTTTTATAGTACACACCGAAGATCCATGATCTACCAGAGAATCGACAATCACACCATTAATTAAAACCTTCTTTAAATACTTTTTCTCAGATGGATCGCAATTTGAAGAAATAACATTTATCTTACCTTCGTCGAGTTTCTTAGGCCTAGTACAATCTTTTGCGAAGTGACCTGTCTCGTTGCAACGAAAACATTTAATTTCGCGTTTCACAGGGCATTCTTTTGCGTAATGATCGGTCGCATTACATCTAAAACATGCACGCTTCGTACTTGCACTCTGACTTGATTCTTTTTTCAAACTGCCTCCAACGTAGTTACTCTCCTTTGAAGTCGCTGTCGAAATTTCCTTCTTATCCGGTATCAAACTCGAAGATAAATTTTTGTCCTTCCTGTGATCAGCTGCTCCAGAATTCTCACGTCTTGAAGAAAAACGCTGCTTTCTTGAGATCTCCACATCCTCCAACATTAAGATATTTTGAAGAAGACTGTCAAGGTCGAGATACGTTTGTGATACGATTATAGAACTCGTGTCACGAGACAACAGTCCAACTGCCAGTTGAGTCTTAGTTTCAGTCAAACTAAATCCCAATTCTTTGCAGAGTCGAACTTTCTCAAAAAAATATTCTCGAACATCTTCTCCAGGTCGCTGACATCGTTGTTCCATTGCCTTCCATTTTTCAGTTAAAGATTTTTCTGCCGTAAAAGTTGCTTTAAATTGCAGACTGAATTGAGTCCAATTTTGAATAGTATCAATTCGACTCAGATACCAATTTCTTGCTGCTTTCTTTAGGTGTGCTCTTGCTGTTTCGAAAGCTACAGCCTCAGTCCAATGATGTAACGTAGCAGTGGATTCTAATTGCTTCAACCACGCTCTTGCTTCTGAAGATCCTTCTAGTCCAGTGAAATTCGTAATATTATGTGATAAGTCCGGAAGAACATTATAATGAAATGTCTCTGATTGGTTCTTCTGTGACACATTTTGCAGTAATGTTGCATTTTGATCCAAAAGTTTAGTCATAGCTGCTAGGACTTGCGACATATTTTGCTGAAATTCTCCCTGAGACTCATTTCCATGTTGCGGAATTTGATTTGTGGCATTTGAAACTGGCCTTCTTTGATCTTCAGGTTGAACATGTTTATTCACCGGCTGATCATACTGTAGAGGATTGAATCGTCTTGATCGCCTATTATCTTGACCTTCCGTGTTCTTTTGGTTTGACCAACCAAGCCAATCAGGTGAAGGGGAAAGTCCTCCAGCTGCTCCTTGTAGATTCATTCTCACTATTCACGAAATTGTTTCTTTTTTTTTTTTTTTAATTTTTACAGAAAAGAATTCCGTTCCACACTTCTTTAATCACTATTTTCAGGCGAATCTAATTGATTCTCACTTTTAAAAAAAAAAAGAACTTTCAATAACACGCGAGAAAAATCGAGAACCTTTTTTTTCTATCATGACGTCAGGCATCGCGTTCTTTTTTTTTTTTTGTTATTTAGCTTGGTTACCGGGATTTTTCCAAATTTTCCGATTTTCCCGATTTTCGCGGATTCGCGTCATTGAAAAAAATCTTATTTAGTGGAAATGGGACACTATCCTACTTCTGAAATTGTTAGAGTTCAATCTAATTTACGAATACGATCTCGAGTTCAAGCGTAGATTGACACAATGAAAGTCCACACTTTATAATAATTATGTAAGTTTAATCAATATAACGAGTACAATTAGTACAATAAAAACTTTACGACCACTTGGCCTAAAATTTCGGCTCTTTGCCCACAATCTCGGTCCGCGATACGACTCAACAGCCTCGCAATTCCATGCTAACGTTCTTCAAACTTTTTCTAACAACTCCAAGTCACCTAGCAACCTTGTATAAAAGCACTATATATGTTTTTTTTCTAACATTACACACGATTTAAAAAGAGTTCCGAAAGATTTCAGGTTGCAAAATATTTCAAGATTTCACAATGATTTCAAACATTTCAAAAGATTTCAAAATAATTACATACAATTTGTTAGTGATTGCAAATTTTATTTTGAAGTTCATCAGTTGGGGTTAACTGACAATTTGGAGAATATTACCGAATTCTAAAAAAATCTATAAAGTACAGTTTTTAATATTTCTAAAAAGTCAATAGTTTCTTCATAAATATACATTACTGAAGCATTTAATAATGTGCAATATTGCAGAAAATGTTGGCGAAAAAAATGAAATAGCTCATTTTTTTCACATGTATAGCAAACGGTTATTTCACTATTTGATTTACAAAAAAGGAAACCTGAAAAATCTTGATTTATTGACCTGCATAACACCTTGAATTTTTTTCCTAAGAATCGTTAGATACCGTGTATTATCAGTCATGTTTCATAAAAGAAAAAATATTACTTTTTATAAAAGAAGTTTAAAATTTACGAAAAATAATTATTTTCAATAATATTTTTTGCAATTAAATTTTTTCTTACTGCCGCTTCTTACCAATTTTTTAAAAAGGGTTCAGTTTTAATAAATCATGGCTTATTTTTTCGGGGAAAATATTCCGTATAACTCTATTGTTTCCAATTTGAAAAATAAGTAAATAATCTTCAAATATAGCTATTTGTTTAAAAATGTTTTCTCTTAAATTTTTTTTTTAACGATTTCAGCCATTTTTCAAAAATTGGTAAGAAGCGATAGTAAAAAAAATTCAGTTGTAAAAAAATTGTTAAAATAAATATTTTTTCATTATAAATAATGTTTTTTATTTGAAATGGCATCATCAGTAATATTATTTTTATTCTTAAAATCCTAGAAAAAACTATTCTTTCAGACATCTGATTTTTGGCACGACAACTGCCTTAATCAAAAAATATCCAATTATGTGTTTAATTTAAAACATAATTCGATGAAAAAAAATTACGAGAAAAAAATTAAGGGGATTTGGAGGTTTCCTTCTTTTTCTGCCTTTTTTCTTATGTTATTTTTTTAATCTTAAAAGACATTTAAGAGTGTTTTGTCCAAATTCGATCGTTAGATTCTTGTTTTTTTTTTTACTTTCCAAGAATTTCGTGGTTAAATTTTAATGTTGCATGTTATAGAGGAATTAGAATTGTAATTTATTCTAAATTTACTTTCTTACATTTTAACGTGTTTTAAAATAATATTGTGAATCTTATTTCAGATACAAAAAGCTCAACGCTGCCCTAATAGACGTGGTTGAAATGTACAGTTTGGTTCGTTTCCAGCCTCTTGACATCAAGAATAAAGCACTGCTTTTAAAAGTGAAAAACGAAGTGGATAAAGCAGGTGGTTATGTATTTGGGGGCAACGAACCTCAAGATGTTCAAACACTTCTTGCTTGTGCAGTTGGAGCCGAACCTGAAACTGAAAGAGTGTCTACACTCGATGCTTACTTCTAGAAATAAAAACACTAGTTTTTGTGTTTAAAAAGTGTTATATTATCTGTAATATTTATAGTTTTCAAAATCCTAATGCGGCTATGTACAATAAAGTTTTCACATTTGTAAAAATTGTTTCATTCATTTCGATCCTGGTTTTAAATCTTCTTTTAGAGACATTTGGTTAACGAAGATCTGGGCTAAGTCGTCATAATCATATACTCTCTTCAAGAAAGTGTCCATCAACTGCAGTCCGGCAACAGTCTACAAAAAATGTAAAACAATGTTTTATCTTCTCAGATATTCCTTTTTCGAATTATATTTTGTACAATTTTCTGTTTGAGATAATATTAAAATTGAAAAAATGTTTCTTAACCAGGAATTCACTTACAATAAGTCCAGAATCCAAGGGAATCAAGCATAAGGGAATGTAAATCGAATCTCCGGGTTTAAGAGGACCTATCATCGTATCAGAAATTCCACACCAAGCGATTGAGCTATTGGATTGCAAACTTACAAGTATATCCATGCTTCTTTCCCTAAAACAAAATTAAAGCAGGAAGTAGACTATTTCTTTAATTGAAGATATGAGAAACACAACTGGATATGGATCAATTTTTCGAAATTCTGTTTTTAATGATTTCAAGTGATTTAAGACACTATTGATACATATTAAGAATATGTAAAAATAATT
This sequence comes from Andricus curvator, assembly GCA_932195095.1. Lineage (NCBI taxonomy): Eukaryota > Metazoa > Arthropoda > Insecta > Hymenoptera > Cynipidae > Andricus > Andricus curvator. The sequence goes on along the minus strand of CAKNYM010052317.1, from coordinate 316,634 downwards.
TATACTTTTACTTGAAAAAATAGATTTAAAAATCACGAAAATTATGACTCAGGGTGGTCGTTTAAATCGATGAAAAAATTCCCGGTTTTTCCAGGTTTACAAACATTTTCACGGTCATTGAAATTAAAAGATTCGAACTCTTCAAGCTACATTTTTTTTTATTTGAAGTTATAAAAACTGAACCGCAAATTAAAACACTCAAAGTGGAACACTTCAGAACTCAATAATTTACGCATCAAATGGAAGCTTTTAACACTTTTCATTTAAACAATTTTAAATTAAATGCCTTTAAAAAATATAAATCCACGCTACCCATTTCAATGCTCTAAATTCAAGAATGAATCATCAAATTGGTCAATTTTCAAAATTATATAATTTTAAGAAATTGTAAATTAGAAACATTAAAAATTGAACGATTACAAATTTTTTTTCTAAATGAACATTTTTAAAATTAGAAATTAAATTATTTTCATTCGAAGTCGTTATAAATTAACCATTGTTCAATTGTTATTTATACATCCAAGTTTGTTTTAAAATATTTTGAAATATTTTCTTATAATAATTTTTTTAAACTAAAAAAATAATAATTTTCCAAGGAATCTGAAGAAATTTTTTGTATTAACTTAGAATCTTCCAAAATCCTTAAGCTTCAAAATTTGATTTCATAAGATTAAAAAATCGATATCTTTAAAAAAAAATTTGGAATCTTTTCTAATTTTTTAAATTATTTTTGAAATTCTGTTAAAAACTCTGAACATTATTAGAAGTTTTCCTAAAATTTCTAAAAAAAATCGTGCAAAATTAAAAAGATTGCTTTAAAATCTTGTAGATTCTTTTTTGGCAATTTTGGAAATCTTGAAATATTTTTATATATTCTCTTAAAATTAATTTTTTAAAATAAATAATCATTTTCAATTTTCCTAGGAAACTGAATAAAATTTTGTTATTTTTTACAAACCTTTCAAAATGCTTAAAAAGCTTTTAAATTTTTTGTTCGAAATATTAAAAAACTTACATTTTGTTTTAAATGCTTCGAAATCTCTTCAACTTTTCAATTATTTGTTAACCTTTTCAAAAATTTTAAATATCTCTTACACTTGCTCGAACTTTTTTAAAGTTAATAATTGTTCAATTGTTATTCATTCATAAAAATTTGTTTTAATATATTTTTAAGTACTCTCTTAAAATAAATTTTCAAAATAAAATATTTAAAATTTTCCAAGGAATCGTAAGAAAATGTATTATACTAAAACCTTTCAAAATCCATAAAAAGCTTCAAAGTTTTATTTCAAAATTTTCAAAAATCTACATTTTGAATGTATGTCAAAACTTCTAAATTTCTAAATATCTCTTAAACTTACTCGAAGGTTTAATAATTATTTAATTGTTATTTATACATAAAAATTCAACAATTCTACTTAAAAATTAAAAATGTTAAAAATTGTAACTGTAATTCAACACTTTCTATTTTTAAACAATTCAGTTGAAAATTATTTATTGTTGAATGTTTGATTTATAGTGTCTGATTTTATTAAAAAATCAAATATGTAGTTTATAATATAAAGTTTCAATCGGATATTTACATTTGTTTAATTACTAAGGCTTTCGAATTGAAACAGTTCAATTTTCTACGTTAAATTTTGTAAATTGTTTAATTTTGAACATATTTAGAATCGTCTTGTAAATTCAATTATTGTTTAATTTAAAAACATTAGTAATTAATTTATATTTGCAGTTGATCAACTTAAAACCTTTTTTACCCAAAAATTTCAATTTTAAACGCTTTTAATTTTTAATTGGTGAAGTTTTCAAAACTGTTTGTTAAAATTCTTTTAATTGAAAATGTACGCTTTAAAATGAAGAACTAAAATGAAAAATGTCTAAAGTAAAAGATTTTAGAATTATCCAATGTAAACTGAATGATTTCATATGTTAATAGACAAAGTTAACAATTGAACTTAACATTTAAAAAAAGTTGAAATCGAACTGATTTTAAATTGCATTATATCATGTGATATGAAGCTTGCCATATTTTCAAGTGTTTGGATAGATTTTTTTTCAAAAATTTGTAAATTCCCGGTCAAAAAATAAATTCCCTGTGATTTCCCGGTCTCAAAATATTCCCGGTTTCCTGGTCCAGCGGTCACCCTGTAACTAGGTAAGGACCATTTAGGTTTTCCGCCCAAAAAGACAGAAAATTAAAAAAAGTGAATGTTTTTACCTCCCTGAAACATACTTGTATAATTTTGAGTAAATTTTCTATCATGTGGTATAGAAATAATAAAATTGTTGTCCTTATATCCAATTGTCATTCTCATGTTTTCATAAATTCCAGTGCGAACTAGTGCAGAACTTGATAACCAACAAAAATCGAAAGTTGTCAGGAAAGCGAAAAAAACATTCTGTAAAATCTAAATCACCTTTTTAAGATAAAAACGAAAGCCTACTCCTAAACAGAAGTGTTGCTAAATTGGGGCCAGAAGAGTTTAATCAGAAAGTTATCCAGTTTTGAGGAAACAGATGTGGACATTGACAGTCTAAAAAATGCACTCATCACAAATTGGAACAGGCACGACTGTGAATTGCGTTAAAAAATGTTCAATAAAAAATTTCAATACTCCCGAGAAATTGAGTTTCTGAATGAGGGTAAACAAATTATGACCTAAAAAAGTTAGACAATTCCGAGTAAATTGTCCAACAATGTTGAGGTTACAATTTCACAGGTTTTTGAAATCGGGGTTCGGTAGCGATTGAAAATCGAATTTCCAATTTTACGCAAAAATGAAAACTTGTCCCGACAATAAGATTAAGAAATTTCTTATACAAACAAATTATTCTGTTCCGAAAAAATGAAAATTTAGCGTGATGGTATTGCATTGAGATGGACGGTCATTCGGTAAAAGTACTATAAAAAGAAGAAAACTTTTTTTTGTCAATAAACGATAATGATTTTAAGAAATGCCGACATTGAAGAGGGGGAAAAATATTACTAAGCTAAACTACTAAGCTAAAACTTAAACTCAAATTTAAATTCAAATTTTTTTAAATACTATATTAAAAATGAGAAATTCAAACAAATCTTTTTATCACAATGTGTATTTAATTTTTAAATAATTTTTTATCTAATAAACCCATTTCTGGAAAAATGTTGGTTATCTAGTTCTGTACTGCCATCCTTAAAATGTATAACACATATTTAACAGGCCCGGAAAATTCCTTACTATATTTTCGTAATTTTGTAAAAAAATACGCACTTTTTAAATTTATGTAATGGAACATGCTTCTATAATTAAAAAAAAAAATATATTTGGAATCCTACCGCAGAAAACTTGTTTGTTCAACCTGTAAAATTTCCTTTTTGGTTTGATATCAAGTTTCAACTTACGAAGTATTTACGACGTGACATTTGAAATTAACTGGTTCCTCGAGGTGAATATCTGCTGGGATGTCCTTAAGTGTAACCCGAAGATCACCATAATCTGGAGCCTGAAAAAAAAATACATTTATAATCTGAACGTTTCTCATATCTCTATTAGAGAAGAGAAATTTCTTTTTCACGAACCATTCTTTGTAATTGGCTTGTTTGAAGACGACCTCTCTCTCCTAAATTACTTCGCCAAACAATATCCAATTTACCAATATTTGTAGCATTGTGCATCATTTTGGGATCTTTCAACAAACTTGGTTGAGGTTTTAAACAATAAAGGTACTGTCGACTAAAACCGGAATCTAGCAAATTCACTTTACCGTATATTGATTCGCCTTTCTCATTTGTGGTTAGAGTCGTTACTGAAATTCAGGAAAGCATTATATATAATCATTATTATTAGTCTATAATAATTTATTTTACGCTATTTCCATAGATAATAATTATATTTACCAGTAAATAAATGCGAGGATTCAAGAGCCACTTTTTCTAAACAAATTGGTCCAGCCGTTAAGTTTTGTATTTGAGCTTCAAGATAAATCTCATCAGACTGAAAAATCAATATCAATGTAATACTATAATACAAACAAATGTTATTTACAGTTCTCAATTTTTTAATTGGTCAAATTACCTCAGCATTGTAAAATTTTGTTTTTACATCGAGTGGTTTCACGACTTGGAATTTGAAGAATTTTCTAAATGACTGAGGTTGTCCAGTTGAATTTGCTGGCGTGTACGTCACTTCGCACACGAGACTGTGAAGACGATATGATAATTGAGAATAAAAATATTAAAATAGAAAATGAGTAAAACAAATTAGTGACTCGATTTTTTCCTAACTAAAAATTTAACTTAATTTTTACTGACATGTGCGTTCCAATTTCTTTTACTTCGTGATGAATGACTTCGTCGATTGTTCTATTGGGGGGAAGTTCTTTAATTTCCTCTTTGTGATTTGAAAGTGGAATTATTTGAGTACTAGTTTGCAGATCCGCCTTGATATTTAAAAAAATACATATTTAGTGAAATTAACAAAAATGAAATAATCTAAAGTATTCAATATTTTTAATTTTGGTATGGGGCCGTTCAAAAACTACGTCACACTACCAGGGGGAATATCAGATTTTGTGACGAATTGTGACGTAGGGGGGAAATATGACATCACACATGGAAAATATAAATGTGAATAACCATTTTTTTAAATGCTTGAAAAAATGAAAATTAGTGGTGTTATTGTACAAGTAAAGCATCTAAATACAGATTTCACACTCTTTCTCCTATTCCCCTCTTTATCCCTTTTTCCAAGAATTCCTCCTTTTTTTTCTATTTTCAAGAAACTTCCTCTTTTCCTAAACTTTTTCACTTGAATGCGAACTGAATAAATAGAACCCAATAAGAACATCCAACTAATTTTTGTTGGAAGGTAAAAAAATTATTTTTCCCAATGATGTGGACAAAATGCGATTTTAACCACTCCTCGATATGTAAAAACTCGCTTTTCTCCACGTTGTTGGGAACAAATATAGTTTACTATTATATTTTTGGTTCAGAAGTCATCTCTTTTGGTTGAAAATTCAACTACTTCCTTGAAAGTTAAACTACTTGGTTAGAATTCATTTTATTAGTTGAACATTGATCTCTTTGAAAATATAACTGTTTTGTTGAATTTTTGACTTTTTGGATTGGAAATCCTGTTATTTTCGTAGAAAATTCAACCATTTGGTAAAAAATTTAATTTTTGGTTGACAATATTCATATTTTTTGTTTGAAAACACAGCACTTTGATTAAAATTTTTCTCCCTTGACTCAAAAATCTTTCCAGGTTGAAAATTCAACTGTTTTGTTTCAAAATTCGTCTATTTCGTTTGAAAATTCATCTCTATTGGTAGAAATTTTATTTATTTTTTGTAAAAAATGCAACTGTTTGGTTAAAAATTAATTTTTTTTTGGTTGAGGATTCAAAAAATTTGTTGAAAATTCGTATTTTTTAATTGAATTCAACTGTTTTTGATTAGAATTAAAATCTTTTCTGATTGAAATGCCAACTTTCACATTTTTTGTTGAGAATTCGTCTTTTTGGTTAAATTCAAATATTTTTTATTTAAAATTTAAATCATTTCTTGGTTAAAATATCAACTTTTGTATTTTTCGTTGAGAATTAATCTTTTTTGATTGAAAATCCAAATACTTGGTTGAAAGTTTAAATTCTTTGTTAAAAGTTTATTTTTTGTTGAAGATTCATCATTTTAGTTGAAAGTTCAACTATTTTGTTGCAATTATAATTATTTTGTTGAAAATTTAACTGTTTGGTTGAAAATGCAATTTTTTTTTATTGAAGTTTAATCTTCTTTTTCCTTTAAATTAAACCATTTGGTTCAAAATTTATCTTTGAAAATTCAACTATTTGGTTGAAAATGTATTTACTTTTGCTTGAATGTTGAACTATTTGGTTGTGAATAAAAATATTTGGTTAATAATTTGTTGCTTAATTCATCTTTGTAGGTAGAAAAAAATTCAACTATGGGATTACAAATTTGTAACAAAGTAATTAAATTCAACTATTTTGCTTTAAAATTTACCTGTTTAGTTAAAAATGCAACTATTTTTTCATCATACTTAAATCGAAAATTCGAATTTCGATGCCTGTGGAGCGGGTCGAAAATCGAGTTTTCTACCCTAGGGAAGAAAGTGACAGATCAATGTGAATGGCGGTGTTAATATCTGCTTTCGCTTCGCTCGGAAAGCTAACTTCGCACTCGTGCAATCGTTGCCTTTCGACCCTCGTCACGCAATATACTATTGATTCATCATTAATCTCTTCCGTTAAAAAATTAAACCATTTGGTTAAAAATTCATCTTTGGCAGTGGAAAATTCAACTATTTGGTTGTAAATGCTGTTTGGTCCAAAATTAATGTGTTTTTTTTTAATTCACCCTGGCGAAAGTTTCGGATAGGAATTCATTCCTAACCAATCCGAAGTCATCCAAATCATTCCGGAATCTGTATCCTAACCAATCCGAGTTAATCCGAACCAATCCGAAAAAAGTGTTCTACTACATTTCGTTCAATCGAAATCGGTTGGAAATTGATCCGACTCAATCCGAATTAATCCCAACCAAATTTGCAATCCGAATGAATCCGAACTCGGATTGGCCTAAACCGAATTTCAATCCGAATGAATCCAATTCAATCCGAACTCGGATTCATTCGCATTGAAAATCAGTTTGGGTCAATCCGAGTTCGGATTGATTCGGATTCATTTGGATTGAAAATTTGGTTCGGATTGAACCGGATTGAGTCGGATTAATTTTTAACCGATTTGGATCGAACGAAATATAGAACTTTTTTCGGATTGGTTCAGATGGATTCGGGTTGATTCGGATACAGATTCCGGAATAATTCGGAATGAATTCCTATCCGATACTTTCGCCAGGGCAACTAATATTTTGTTGAAAATGCAATACATTTCGGCTTGAAACCTTAAGCATTTCATATTGCATTCAATATGGTACCTATAAATTAATTTTATTTAAAAGAATTTATTCTCCTATGATTCCCTACGTTTTGTGTTTTATTTGAGGCGTTTAACAAATTAAATAGAAAACAAAATTTTGAATTAAATGGGTGTCATGATCTGTGGCGAAGAAGGGGAGGTGTGGAAAAAGTGTTAAAAATAGCGTGACGTAGTTTTTGGACGGCTCCTATGAAGAACATAATTATGTGTAAATACTCACTTTTACAGTAATATTCGTCACTAATTGGCTGCTACCATTATGCACACAGAGGTAGCTTGAAAATATTTCTCCTAAATAGATATTTCTGCAAGAAAATTTTTGGATAAACAATAATCATAGTGGTGAGAAATTAAAAAATATATTAAGTTTCAAACTACAATTTTTTCATTTTCAAGGGTATATATTTATGTATATATTCAAAGACTTTTACCCAAAACTTTGAGGTAGAACCATAAATTGTCCAATGGAGAGCGTTTCCATTCCTTGGAGTGATGTACAATCATTTTTGAGTTCATTATTTAAAGTATTGCCTGGGAGATCCGTGGAATCGCATGTGACAACAATCGGACAAGAAAGTGTGGGTCTTGTTAACCTCATCACTATACAAAAATAGAAACAATTTGTGAATGAATAAGAAAATAAAATTTTTCAAGCTTTGATTTTTACAAAGATAACAATATAATAAATATATATTAATATTTGTTAATTTATATCTTTATTGAAATAAATAAACAAAGTTAATCATTATAAATCATTAGCTTTTATTATTTATTCTTCTGGTATCAACAATGTCAATACTTTTTAACAAATTACGAGAAATTTGTACATTTTTGTAATAGACAATTGTTTAGATTTATGATTCATAAAATATTCACATGTAAAAATAAATGAATCAGTACTTTTAGTATCTGAAATGTCTTTTTTTATTTAACTTCGAGTTATAAATAAATAAATTATATTTAAAAAATGGAATATTAAGTACGAAACCTAACCTTTCAACGCCAAGAGATGATCGCTTTTCGGCTTTGCGTCCATTTTTCATGAGTATTTGTTAATCTATTATGAAAACACAATTTTCACTGACTATTAGTTTTTAATTTTAAACTAAATTGTTTTCTCTATTATTGGGAATAAAAATGAAACATATTGACAATGTCCAACTTTTCATCACAACCAACAGATGTTGACTGTTGTTACGTCCAGAATTTACGGAAGTTGACTATATTCCGCTGGCACC
>CAKNYM010052317.1:230083-308445 GCA_932195095.1 Andricus curvator | reverse complement strand
CGTAAAGATGGTCTCACGTGACTTTAGAAAATCGCATTTCGTCACACTGTCAAAGTCTTTAAAGTTTAGGAATTCGGAACCGAACCACACGTGCCACTTTTGTACCTAATTTGAATTTCGTTCCATCTTATTGGCCGTTATTTGGCGCATTTATTTGTACCTGAAATCAATAAAGTCAGATATAGTAGAAATATTTTGGAATATATTCTTTGTAAAAGTTTTAACTTCTATAGTAACTTCTTTACAGCATAATACCTGTAATATAAGACCATAAATATTCAAAACACAATATTTATTTTCAATTTACGGAAATAACCATTGTTACGAAAAAGGAAACCCGCGGAAAACCACCAATAAACGCAAGCCTTCGCTGTTCCTGCGCATGCTTAGTTTTGCAACGATTCACTTGTTTTCTTCGAATTCAGTTTGGCGCAATTTGGCGCTGTTGCTGTTCCTCCGTTTTCGCGCGAATATAAATGCAGATTTTATTGAAAGAATTCTAAAATTCGGTGTAAATGACAGTCGCGATCGTTTTTATTAGAAAATTGAACGTTTTTAGCGGTATTTAATCCGAGCGGAGAGTTAGTGTGATCGGTGTAATGTGACAGAATGTGATTAACTTTGTACATTGCTGACATAACCTCCAAATTAAGTCAAAAGTGTCAAAAGAAATTCATACAAGTCGGTACTTGTTGACTGCAAGCAAAGCTTCTATGCTTGTTAGTTTTTTTGAATGATTTATATATCAAGTGACACTTATAATCTTATTGGCGTAGTTAAAAACTTTATTTCTCAAACTAAAAATGACAACGCGGATATACATTGAATTGATAAAGTAAGAGGCAGTGAATATATACTCATACCGAAATGTCAATATATGAATATCTGGATATTTCGGTACGATTAGCGGGAACTGAAAAAGGAGGATATTTCTACCAAAAGTTCGGCAAAAAAAGCGAGAATTTTGTTTTATTTTTTTCCTATTCTGTCAATAAATTCAGTGCAGAATGAAGGAAGATAACCCGACAAACTCCGGTAAACTTCGACAACAGAGAACAAAAGGTGAGTGATTATTGAAATTAAAAACAATACTTTTCTTAGAAAATTCTTACCTAGAAAGGGAGATTTTATTCGGGAGGCGTAGAAAAATACATATTTTATCTTATTTGAAAATGTAAAAACGCACTTTAAGTCGACAAATTCAGGAAGTGGAGGTTTTATTTCTTCAAAAGCAAATCCATGTATGCTCCAGAAATTAAAGAATCTTTGGTGATTCCCAATTTCTCCATAAGATCCTTGCTAATCTGTTCGCCGTGCTTAATCGTGTCATTGTCAGCCAAAACCACCTACGGGGAAAACAAATTATTGATGATTAATCATATGTGCGCTTTTGCACATAATTCTTTTTTATTTATTTTTTAATTTTATAACAATTTATTGACAAATTCTCAAAATAGAATTTCCAAAATATTCTTTTTAATAAATTTTCAAAAAAAGAATTTGTTATTCTGTTTCAAAAAATAAAGCTTGTGGATTTTTGAAAATCTAATTAATTATGTTTTATGTATAAACAAAAGACAAGAAATTTCCGAATTTTCTTGAAATATACTTTGGGAAAATTAATAAGAAACGAACCTCAAGTTCCATAAATGAACCTAATCCAGTCACTTCGTCCACATGAATTCGAGTTTGTCCAACATGATATAGTAGCCGTACTTTTTCCACAATTCCAAGAGTTCCATAGGCAGTGGAGAGAATCTGTTCTATTCCATTGCATGCATCAGGTGTCAAAAACGTTTTCTCAAAATTAGATAGCTTTGGTCCTTCCGTATCTGGTCGATTGTAGTACACCAGGTCTCCTGTTCCATCCTGAAATTGATAAAATTACGTGTTAATAACTTTTCTAAATATTATTCAAAGGGCTGAAACTTAAATCTCGCAAAAAAATTCCATGTCATTTTCTAGTTTATTACTACTTTAAAAACATTTCCCCGTGATTTAAAATGTAAGAAAAAATATTTCCTGCTATAATAACATTAGCGACTGCAAGTAAGAATGCCAGCATGATTTATAATTTGAATCGCTCGAAATTAAACACTTTTTAACAGTTTAAATTGAGTCTTTCTATTATTTTAAGAATCAAAATAATATTACTGGTGAGGTTATTTCAAATAAAAAACATTTTTAATTAAATTTTTTCTTACTATATCGCTTCTTACCAATTTTTGAAGACTGGTTAAGTTTTAATGAATTAATGATGGTTCATTTCCAGGAATACATTCTCTACAATTCTATTGTTTCGAATTTTAAAAGAGAATTTTTATACGATTGGACTCGTTAAAACAATTTTTGTTAAAGAAAACAATTTTTAAGCAAATAACTATATTTGATGATTATTTACTTATTTTCGAAATTGGAAACAGTTAGGTTGTAGGGAATATTTTACTTTAAAGAATAAACCATGATTTATTAAAATTCAACCATTTTTACAAAATTGGTAAGAAGGGACATTGAAAAAAAAATTCAATTACAAAAACTATTGGTAAAATAATTATTATTTGTAAGTTTTAAACTTTTTTCGTAAAGAAATAATGTTTTTTCATTCATAAAACATGACTGATATTATTTCAGTTCTTAAAATCATAGACAAATTTTTCCAGAGACCAGATTTTTAGCACGACAACTACCTTAAAGACTTAATTGCATAATTATAATGCACAAATTCGAACGCTTTCAATTTTTAGTTATTAATTTTTCAACGATAAAAAGTTGAAATTGCTGGTTTGAAATTATACAGTTTTGATCGATTTATATTTGAAAGCATATAACTTTGTATGTTTATGTTTCCAATTTTTAATTTTAAGGTGAACTATAATATCTTAGAAAGCAATTTTAAATGAGTGTATATTTTGAATTTACCCATTTTAAATGTTAGAGGTTGATGTTATTACATTTTCATTATTTTCCGTACGTGAAATTCAATTATATTTTAACGCTAGGCCGAATTCATTTCAAATCGGGCAGGCAGTTCTTGCTCAAGTCACAGAATTATTTGCCTCTCAAATATGTTGTTTTTCAAAGGACATCAGACGACAGATGTCTTACAAATTGGCCGCAACAATTTTTTTGACAGAGTTATAAGTATTTCAATTTTTTAAATTGAAAACGCGATTTATCAAAAAATGGTAAAAACTTTTGTGAGAAGTGTGATATTTTGTAATCTAATATATTTATTAAATTTTCTTTCTGATTCTGATAGAATTTCTCGTCTTCTTTCGAAATCCATTGAAAGTTTTTGAAAAAAGTTTAAAATTGACAAAACAACAGAGGTTACTCTGAAAATATTCAAAGTAAATAAACTCAATTCTCGCTTTGGAGAGAATTTTTTTCTCTTTTCTTGACAATACAATTTTATGGCGTGGTGAAAACCCAAAAAGGACTTAATTTAACAGTTATAATAACGTTTTGGTAACAGAACAATGAAGTTAGAAAAAATGGATAGTATCGATTATTTCAAAAATGCCGACTTCAAAGGAAAAAGTTTCATGTAAAAGTTGTTGAAACTGTTAATTATGATCATTCTTGTTTTTGATGATATACAATTGTATTGTCTGAAAAAAAAAAATTTCAAGAAATATTTTTTGAGTACTTTTTTATAGAGACAATTTTGTTTCTTCAACTTTTTTCGTATCTTGTATCGTTTTGGCAAGAAACGGGATTTTTCGTTTTTCAGGCAAAAAAATTCTCTCTTCTCTCCAAGGTACAGACACGGGACAGAATATCATGGAATATACTCTTTACATTAGGACGACTCTAGAAAAAAATCAAGAACAAAAACTGGGATTTTTGAGTAAATGGACTTTGAATACTTTCAAAGAAACCGCCACCGTTTTGTCAATTTTAATCTTTTTTGAAAATTTGCAATGGATTTCGGAAGAAGACGAGAAATTCTATCAGAATCAAAAAGAAAAAGTTAATAAATATATTAGATTACAAAATATCACACTTTTAAATAAAGTGTTGACCATTTTTTGATCATTCGCGTACAAAAATTTTAAAATTCGAATAATTCTGTTATCTGTGTTCGGCCGCTATCAATTTTAAATCACGTATTGCATTTCACAAGCATTACAAGATATTCCCACGATAAAACAATTAATTTACTGTATTTTCCCGCTATTCTCTCGATTAAAAAAATTCCCGAATATCATTATTGTAATGTTCGTTTTATTTGTTACAAATAAAATTACGGAATTGTCTACATGTACCGAAAAAATATTGCTACTTGCACGAAAATTTCGGTACAAATAGCCCCTTTTCCAACTCTATTTGTTCCGAAAAAAATCCGGCTATTCGTACCGATGGTACTAGCAATTTCAATATTTTTATTGTTGTTAACTTTTCGCAATGCTTATAATTGATCCATGAATTATGCACTCAAAAAAATGTCTGGTTAAATCAACCAGAATTCTGGTTAAATATGGCCTTATTATTTTTTCTGGTTAAAGTAATCAGAATTCTGATTATTTTAATCAGAATTTCTGGTTAATTTAAACGGATTCTGGATAATTCAACCATAATTCTGGTTAGTCTAACCAGAAAAATAGTAAGGGCATATTTAACCAGAATTCTGGTTGATTTAACCAGAAATTTTTTTGAGTGTGTATATACATATTGTGCTGAATACAAGTTATCAGGAATAATGTTGTTTTTATGTTTATAAGTTTAAGTAAAAGAGATAAAAAAGCGTGTATAAAAATGTTACTAACTTTTTCCCGTAAGAAAGAATTCACGAAAAATAAGTTTATTGCTATGTTGATGTTGTATTTATGCGCAAGTGAGTCAACTTCATTTGAAATATTTGTTGTGATGATATAAAATAAATATATACCTAAACCTATTTTTTAATATTTATAATAAACTCTTTTTTTTTGTAACTGGATTAAATAAACTTTGGAGATTTCATAAATATTTATATATTGCATGATGTAGGTGAGATTCCTAGAAAATATTACGAAGTTAAATTCGAGGTTAAATTGAATTCGTTTATACAATATTTTCCATAAAATTAACTCAGAAGATCTTTAATACAACTATATGTAAAAAAAATTTGTTTAGATTCTTATTCATATTAAAAATTAATCAGTAATAACTGTAGTTTACCATGCAAAGTATATACATCACAAAATTTTATAATTGATTTTATAGCTTTCCATTCATATTTCAAATTGTACAACTATTACGAGGGCCACTCAATAAAATATTTTAGTACCCTATATACATTTTTCTTTCAAACGATTGTATTATAAATAGAAGATTTTGCTTTGGAATTCAAACTTTTATCAACTCGAAAAATTAAATTCAAAGTTATTTGATTGTTGAAGATTTTAGAATTTGTCAAAAAAGTCGAGTTAAGTCAACGATAGAATCTGTCGACTTTACGTTAAATATCTTATTCTTTTACTAATTATTTCATGTTAGAAAGTGTCTTTAAACATGATCATTTATAAAGAATCAAAAGCAATGCGTCAGTTTAGAGGTTATATTCGTATAAAAGTTTCAGTGGTTTGAATAGGTTCTTCGAAAATCAAATCTACAAACTAGATACTATAAGTTTAAAAAATTAATTTTAGCTTCGTTCTAAGTTTTGAAAAGGAAAATAAATTTTTTTTAAATATATAGGTAAAGTTACTTTGTATTTTCGGAGTTTCAGTCTGCCTGGTCTATCAGCAGGCAAGTTGAAGAAAATATCCTTTTGAGGAATCACAGTTTCCTCCGTATCGCTTATTTTTTTCACTTTAGCCAGAAACTCTTGCGGGTTTTCAACCCGAGCTTTGATTTCTATGTTTCTCATATTTCTTGTTAAAAACTATGAAAACAACTCACAAAAGTGTCTCAATGGTCGTTACCATTACCGGCTTTTTGACATGCGCATTTACCTCGCATCATTAGGATTTAATTTTGAATAAGGAAATTTTGAATGGAGATCAGATTCTAAATTATTCAAACTTAAATATTAATATATTAAACATCATGACTACTATACTCGCAATTATTACGACCATTATAAAAATGTATCAGAAAATACATTTAAACAACTATGGTATCATTAAAATTTAAATGGGCAAAAAAATCACTCATATGTCTCGTCCTATTAATCCAAATAATACGATTGATTCAATCTTAAATTGAAAAAGTTTGAAGAAAAATGTAACATACCTTTTTCTATTCTATTCTTGTTTACTATAGATAGATGCTAAAAAATTTCCAGCAAACAAATCATATAGATTATCATCCTGTAGAAAAATCCAGACGTACCACAATTTAAAAAATTGTTTTTCCTATGAGAACTGCCTGTACTGCATTTCGAAAAAATTTTCCAGGCCGATTTTTAATCCTCATTCGGACCCTGAAATCTTGATACTAAACCTCTGAATTTTAGGACGGTCGAAATAAAAACAATTTATGTATATATATTATTTTAGTTTATTAGACTTTCATATAGGCTTTGCTTACATCTGATATGAATATTAATGATACATCTTAAATTTTATTTGGTTGCACTTAAGGTGGTCTTTATTATCAAAAGAATGATATTAAACTTCTTGGCAGGTACGTAAATAGAAAAACTCCTCCGGTTCAAACATAATTTCAGACAGATCTTATGTGTCGTGTTTTTGTATGCTTGCATGTAATGAATTTCCAAATCGATGATGTTGAGTATTTGGTTTATTTATTGAGGCATCCATCCTTCTTATCAGCTCATCATTTGCTTAGCGCAATAATATGGAAACTGTACGCCTTTCAAAAGTGTGTTTGCGATGTCCTACGAACAGAATGCGTCGTTTAAAGATAAGTTTTATCCTCGCGGTTTTATCTAAACTTGGGTGTGGCATATTTGCACACAAGGAAAATTCAATTTTGAAAATCAAACTAATTCATAAAATTTAAATTAATTAATCTTCAAATAAGAATTATTCATTCTCACTTTCAATACAAATTTGCAAATCGATAGTTTAAAAATAATTTTCAGGAAGCAATATTGACAATTCAATATGTCAGAAATGACAATAAACTATGACTCAAGTTTTCTCTGGAACGAGTTTCGATTGCCATAGTTGCTGATGAAGTAACGTAAGCAATGCTAATGTTGTTATCCGTTATTCAACTCTTTGCAGCAGAAATTTATCTATATCCATGAAGTGAGAAAAACTAAAGTCACGTCAGTTAAAGTTCTTTCTGTCAATTTTAAACGCAAATTTCTACTTTCACCCTGTTGATAAATTTGTTTACAACACCTGTCCCACCCTTAAGTTTAAGGCAAACTTAAAGTTTATTTATATACTTACGCCTAGCGAACTTATAAATGCTGAGATAGTGTATATCAAAATGTAGAAAGGGGCACAAAACCCTGCGACGAAAAATGAAATAAATAGAAGAATCAGCAGCCAAATAATGAAATTAATGGGATTGCACGATGCCATTTTAAATTTTCTTTCGGAAAACACACGCGAACAAGTTACCACTGAAGATTCTCGTAAAGCTTTAAATAGAATTGAATAGAATTCTGTAACTCAACTTACACCAAGGGGGACCTTTACATTCTCTCACCTCCCACTATAACGTGTTTTCACCCACCAACGGTGTCTTCTTAAAAAGTGGGAGTGAAAAAGAAGAGGGGAAGAGATAATGATGCCACCTGGGACTGGGACCTTATAAGAACAGATCTTTCTAAAACGTCAACAACTAACTAATCTGCGTTCTTCTCTCCAAAGATTTCTCTTTTTTAAATCGATAAAATAATTTTAAAATTCATTCTATTTTTATTCCTGTTTCAGTGGAAATTTCAGGGATTACAGTAAAAAGAGCTTAAGGAAGGGGAAATAGAGTAATTGTTTCACGAAAATTAAGGGAAAGATTAAACATTTATTTTTAAATTTAGAAAAGAAGAAACAATCTTTTTCTAAGAAATTGTATAGTTTTGAAATACTCTTAAATGATTTTATGGATGATTTCTGCCATTACATATTTTTTTAAGTTGTGTATATACATAGTTCGTTGAAAATACATTCACGGCGATATAAAAAAATCTTTCTCATAATCAACAATATTTCCTCTTCTAAAAATTCCCTTAATAATAATTAAATCGTGATACTTATAAGTATAGTCAAATATTTCTGTCCAAGATTTGTTATTTCATCTTTTACTATAATTAATGATTTGAATGCAAATTGAAAACAACAATCTTCGATGCTCTCAAACTCAAATTAAAAATAGTTCAAGTTAGAGCGCAATATAAAAAACAAACTATTTAAAACGAAGTGTCTCGTCGTCCCGAAATTCGGTATGGGAAGTCAAAATAAGCTTTCATAAGCTTGGCTAGTTGTCCTGAAGATTCGGGATGAAAATAAAAAGGATTAGCTTATAAAAATAATAAAAGGATTAGATCATAGTATCTGGAGATCTTAACTGTTTCCATAAATATTGTTAAATTTTTAGCAATATTTTTAAAATCTTTAATTAAAAATTGTTTATTTTTGAAACATTTACATGTACAATTCAAGTGTGGCAGTACAGAACTATATAAGGAACTAAATCGGAATTTCTCAAGAGAGTGAGAAAACATTCCATAGAATCGAAATCACCATTTAAAGATAAGAAGGAAGACCAGACGACGTGTTGCTTTTTTAATCCCAAAAAATTGTATTAGAAACAGTTATCCATTTTCGAGGAAATAAATGTATCAGCTGACAATCTCAAAGTGACACTCACTGACCACAATTTTGAACAGGGTAGGCTGCGGATTGCGATAAAAAATGTAAACTTGTTTTGAGCTAAAAAAGTTAGTCAATTCCGAATAAATCGTCCGAAAACTTGGAAGCTACAATTTCACAGGTTTTAAAAATGGGTTTTGGATAGCGATTGAAATTCGTTTTTTCAATTTTTCACAAAAATAAAAACCTGCTTCCGAGATATGGGGAAGGTGAAGAAGCATAATAAATGTTTGATACAAACAAATTATTCTATTCTGAGAAAATCAAAATTTGGCGTGACGGTATCGAATTGAGATAGACGAATTTTCGGTGAAAGGACTATAAAAAGATTTTTTTTAAATACGATTATAAGGTCAAGAAATATCGATGCTGAAGGAAAGAAAAAATTAATACTACGCTAAAATACTACGTTAAAATTTTAACTTCGAATTTTTTTAATTAGTATATATCAAAAAATGTGAATTCGAACAAATCTTTTTATCACAACGTGTATTTAATTTATTTTTTTATTTTTTATGTAATAGACCCATTTTCGGAAGTATTGGTTATATAGTTCTTTACTGCCACCCTTAAATTGACAATTCAGAAATTGTTGAATTAAAACATCTAGAAATTGTCTAATATTACAAAATCAAAATTGTTTAATTTCAAACGCATATAATTTGAAATTGTGTATGCACTGAGAGATAAAACAGTTTTAAATTAAAAAATGTTTAAATTCTGATACATCTTTACACTAATTAAATATTATATGGTATGTATATCTAAAGAAAAAATGATTAACATCTACTATAGATAGACTACGCATACATTTTTCTAACCGTTAAATGTTGATTTTTGGTAGTTTATGGAAATGCTGTAAATTCTAGAACTTATTAAAGTGTTCAATCGAAAAATGTTATTAAAATTAGTTGTAAATCTTGTTTGAATTTTGGTACAATCGAAAAATAATTATTATAATATTTCTAACATAATGACAATCGTTATTCAAATTTAAATTAAAGAATATGCAATTTGGACAGACAGATCATCGCACTTTATTATATTTAATTTCAAAAATATTTAATTTGTAGTTTCAACGAAAAAATATTTTACCTTAGTTTTACTTAAATCCTAAATAGTTTAGTTTGAAATTATTCGAATGTAAAAAAGTTAAAGTAATTATAATAGATAATTCTTTAAATTAAAAAAAGCTTTGACTACTCGCGGTAGCATATTCTAGTTTTGAATAAAACAATTTTGTAGATGTAAAACGAACAATAGTATTTTCAAATGTCCTATATTCAGGGAGAAAAGGGGAAGTTCTTCGAGAATAGGGAAAAAGGGAGGATTTGCAAAAAAAAGGGAAATGCAGGGGAATAGGAGAAAGACTGTGCATCCTGAAATTTATATATCCTTGTTGTTTACTTTATAGATCTTTTCTATTTTTTGCTTACTAAAAATTCTAGAATCTCGACCATTAGTTTTTTTAGTTAAGAATAGTTATTGAGGAAACTTTCAATCTCAAGATTTCAGTGTCTGCAAAATGTCGCTATAAAAAGCTAAAATTATTAGTCAATTAATGTATTCAACAGGTGATAAGGGGCTTTATCACAGTCTCCAGATTTGATAATGAGGATTTATGATAAGAGCAGAAATTCTTGTACAGTCACTAACGAAAATGGAATTTTTATTATGGACAAATCTTCTTTTAGGTTTTAAACTTTAAGCTACGCCGCAAACCCTTACAACGACGATCAGATGTGCGTCTCTTCGTCGTTTATCACTCCTAGTCTCTTATAGGGATGCAATTTGGCATGTTACATTATATTAATCAGCCTTAGAGTATTCGGAGAAAAAATATCCGTCTGTTCGTTCATTATTAGGGTCTTTGTTATTAATGGTTAAAAAAATAAGAAGTGAGGAAATTTTTTTTAGACCACTATTACTGGAAGCTTTTCTTTCAGTCCAATTTTTTTCGGGAACGGCTCAAATTGAAGATGTGGGCATTTAGAATTGGGATGAAGAATAAAATTTTCTATATGTTCTATTCCTTTTTTTCTATATCAGTGGTCAGAAAATAAGAAAAATAATAAGGTTTGATTTTTCAGACCACCATACTGAAAACGGTTTTTTTAGTCCAATTTTCTTCAGAGGCTGCTCAATTTGAAGTTCTTGGTATGTAGAATAGTTTTACATACCAAGAGCAATTATTTCGATAAAAAATCAAATTTGTTGCTATATTCTTTTTTTTTAATTCGGTGTTTAAAAAATAATAAAATTTGAATATTTTCGCAGTCCTTCCTCAATAGCGTTTGCCTTCTTCTTCTTAGACAGATTTTTTTTTAGAGTTGTTATCAATAATAATCGATGAGTTAACCGCGGAATTATGATATTTATCAGCATTTAAGAGATTTCAAGTACACTTCAATTGAATGCAACGTCAATCCAAATGAATTAAAATAATGTGAATGTAACAAATTCCTAGTATATGTTCAGGGTGATATAAGCTAAATTGGAGTTGAATTCAAAGTGATTCAATGCAAATTCAAATTAACTACATTCAACTAGATTGAAGTGAATTCAAGTGAATTTAATTTAATTGGAATGCATTGAAATATATGACTGCATTCTATAAGTGATTTGAAGTGGATTTGAGTGAAAAATAATTAAATTCAATACAAATCGAATTTAATTCCAGATCAATCAACGTGAATTGAACTTCAATTAAAATTGATTAAAAGGAATTCATTTTTAATTCAAGTAAAATAAAGATGAGTTGCAATGAATTTATACTGAATTCGAATGAACTAAATGTCACTTAAAATGAATTAAAATGAATTTCATTTAAATCCAGGTGAAGCCAATTTCATTTCAAGTAAATTCAACCTAACTTATCTGAATAGAATTCAAAATGATTCAAGTTAATTTAAAGAAACTTACCTTACTTACATCTTTTTATCCAAATTCAAGGAGAATTCAAATGAAATCACCTGTATTCCAAAATAAAATATACTTAATTCAAAAAGTGGTTGTTTCCTCTAAAATAGTAAATTAGATATCTGATTTCAACAATTCATGCAAAAACCTTCCGCTCGAACACTAATCTACAAAAAATTATTCACTTTGATAAGTTTTAAACTTAAATTTATTGAATATTATATAAATATTCTAAAATCTGTCCTTGGTTTTATAATAATAAAGCTCGAGTGTTAAAAAAATAAGATACGACTTACAATACGAGTTTGAAACCTCGGTTAAAAACGCTAAATAAATCGAAATACTACTCAAAATCTAACGATTTTTTTGGTCATGTTTTTGTTTATCGTTTTTAACCGAAACTTCGAATGAAAGCGTGTGTAGAGCAATAATAATTTCTATTGTAGTAACTAATAATGTTATTAAATATTTTATACATTTACATAGTATTCTATTTATAATAACCATTTGAAGTTCAATATTAGGTATGATATTAGTATCTAACAGTCACAAAGATTTTATGTAAGTAGACAAGTCTTTTGCTCGGCTGTCTGTGAGACAACAGCTATTTTTATTTGCCGTTCTTAGGACAACAATTTCCCCCTACGAATACTCTAGTAGCCTAGTTGCAATGTTAGCTGCATTATTCTATAGTGAATACCTCTGGCAATCAACTATACTTATCGTTAGAATACTTTCGAACTCTGTGCTCGCTACCAATTCACTTGGACACGTTAGCACTGGACTTTAAATCGAGAGACGTTCCAAATGCCAAAATTTCATTATGCTCAGCTACTCTTTACTTTTACGTGATGATACGTACATAGTTTCAAAAGACTTTCATCAATAGTAAAGTTCAATTTCAAAAATTATTTTTGGTCTCTCGCTCGCTCCTTAATCCCTAATAAGTTGGAAATGTTCGCACGATCTTTTCAAAGAGGAACTTTGCATTGCTTATTCAAGTAAAAATAGCACCAACGGGAAATTTAATTTATATAAAACATCGACTATGAACTTTCTCGTGTAAATTATTAACAAAACTTGTTTCCACTTAAAAAGAACTACTCGTAAAATCGTTTTAGAAACGTTACGTATAATTAATATAGTTTCAATTGTTTCACATTACGACGTGAAAAGGGAATACACTTTCGCGTTTT
This sequence comes from Andricus curvator, assembly GCA_932195095.1. Classification (NCBI taxonomy): domain Eukaryota; kingdom Metazoa; phylum Arthropoda; class Insecta; order Hymenoptera; family Cynipidae; genus Andricus; species Andricus curvator. The sequence goes on along the minus strand of CAKNYM010052317.1, from coordinate 295,556 downwards.
AACCTTCGATGATACGTATAGCGTCGAGTACAATGACTATCCTAAAATATTGCTTTTTGTAAAAAACAGGCACTTGACGTATGTTTCGTTTAAAAACTGATTTAATTGCCACATGCACATTGTATAATAATGTATAACAAGAACAAAAAAGACTATATTTATCAATATATCTCGATCATGATTAGCGTTTCAATGCCGCGGAGCATTCTGCGTATAAATCAGGCTCGGCACAAGTCCGTGGGTAAAATTTCCTGCTCAATATATCCCCTCGACAATAAAAAAAAAATGGGACGTTGATATTGTTTTTCGCGAGGGAAAATCGACATTGCGATCTTCTTTTTTCCAAAATGTGATCATTTGATCAATTAATAACAATTCTGCGACAATTCCTTATTCAATTATTCTTTCGCGGTGTATTCCAAAAAGAAGACTTGAGACTTTCCGAAAAAGACTTCTGTTTCAAGAAAATAGACTCTTCCTTACTACAAGGGACTTCGAGACTTTAAAAGTGGCGTACAAAATACAAGGATCGGGTTTTGGGTGGCCAGTAAGAAAAATGTGTAAAAGTACGTCCTAAGCGGAACATTGTATCGAGTTTGATAGAAAAGTCGTCAAATATCGAGTAAGAAATTAAATTGACTATACATACAAATTACGATTCATGCAAATCTAATTGTTTTGCCGTAATTGCATAGCCTAAGCACTCAGCACTGTAGGAACGAATTCGCTCACTTGGAGACACCGAATCGACTACTACACACCGAAAGAATCCATTTACATAAAATCTTTGGTGAAGTGATTAAGCTTAGACCCAGTGATCTGTAATAGATATCTAACACTGTTACATTCGATAAACAGCTACTAGCCATCTGTCATTTTTTTACATAATTTTTTGATTTCCTCTAGTACGAGCGTCCACTGCTCGGACTCGCTCTTATGAAATGCACCAGATTTTCGAAAAATTCGCCGACGTTCTTGTGAGCTATCAACCCACGCTGTCGCCCATCACTTCAGTGACTGCTATTACTTTCTCCTCTGCCTCTTCTGTCTCAGCTTCCGGTTCGCTCTCCGCATCGACGACTTCCTGTTAGGAGAAATTGGGATTTTTTAATTCATACTTGTCTAAATATTCAAACGTAAAGTTAGGCATTTTTATGAGGAACTATTCACCTTTGAAATATTATTCACAATCGCTGAAGAATCAAGATAGAGGAGTAAATAACATTAAATGTTGATGCATAAATTCAAATAATTCCGAATACATTTTTTGACAATTTAAAAATTTAAACCATTAAATGTGTAGTAGAGCGGAGCGAAAAAAAAATGTTTTAAATATCGGATTTCCTAAAAAAAGTTGCAGATAAAAAAATATATATCTTATGTTCGTGCATCCACGATAAAGCTCAAAATAACGAATAATAGTGCATTTTTTTATTAAAATGGTAATACATTCATTTTTTACTAGGTGACAAGAGTACTAGAAATTAGTATTTACAACTATAATTATCCTCCGAACACTATGCAGCAATGAAAAAATCCCTATACATCGTACATTGCCATTAAGTTGAGACAAGGAGAAAACTCCTGTTTTTATTTGATTAAATGATATGAAATCATTATTTTTTACTATTTAAAACAGCTTTTCTTACTAAACAATCAAATTTCTCCGACTGGACTAAAACGTTGGAAAATTGTAAGGGGGAGGGTCAAATTTTTTACTTTTGCGTGAATACACTACCTGTTTTGGCTATTTTTAACTCTTTCAATAAAAATAATAACATTTATTATTTCAAAACGATCGATAAAAAGGGCGTCAAAAATCCTATAAAAACTGTAGTAGACAACATTATTTTTTTTTATGAAGAGAGTTACAATAGCCAAACCAGTGTATCCACCAAAAAAATTCAAACATTTCACACCCTCATCCTCGGTAAATATTTGTCAAAGTGGTAAATATTTTTTCCACAAACTATCTTCCAACAGGACTACACTTTTCTATTTTTTCAGTTCAATCGAAGAGCTTTGATTTTTTTAGTAGTACTTGGGAAATAATGTCCCAAGTATGTAAGTAGCAGTAGAAATCATTTATAACAGTAACAACTACTGACTGCACATAAAAAGTACAATGATTCAGAAATCTTTTTTAATTATTTAAAACTAAAATATGTACAAAAAGCAGACCTAAATAGTCAAAAATCATGATTTTAAATAATTTATCAAAATTGAATCACAATTTGCGGTGTATAAGCGTTTTTTTATTGCTGCGTAGATTTTGGAGGATATTTATAGGAGTCGGTACTAATTTTTAGAATCCCTTCCATCAATAAAAAATCAGTACCAATAAGAAAAATATCTTAAATCAAGTAAAAACATGATTTTTCTCCTTTTTTCCAATTTTAATGACAATTTACGACGTATAAGGATTTTGTTATTGCTGGATAGTTTTTGGAGAAATTATAGTGGTAAATACTCATTTTTAGAACCCTTTTCATTCAATAACAATTTATTTCGTACCAAAATAATAAAAAATCGCTATTATTCATGATTTTGAGCTTTATCGTGGGTGCGCGAACATAAGATATATATTTTTTGCAACTTTTTGTAGGAAATTCGGGTATCAAAATACAATCTTTGGGCCCCCTCCGAATTTGAAAAAAATATATACATTTTTTTCGCTCCGCTCTAATGTGTAAGGACATACACATTTAAATAATTTATCATTGAAAGCGCATAAACTTGAATCATTTAAAAAAGAAATGATCAAAACTGATCAAGCCCACGCTGAAAAAATATATTTGAAATTTTAACATTTTTACAATTAGAACTTTTCACAATTAGAATCGTGATAAGGTGAATAATTCTAAATTCAAACAAGAAGTAAAAAAAAAAAGAAAATTATTTTATTTTCATTCAAAGGAAGGAAAGAAGAAAAAATGTAACTACGCTACAATTTTTAAAATTAAAAAACGAGAATCCGAACAAATCCTTTTAACAAAACGTGCATTCGATTTTCAAAGAATTTTATATGCAACAACCCATTTTCGGAAGAATGTCCGCTATCTAGATCAGTACTGCCATCCTCCAACTTATCGACTTTAAAAGATTTTAAAATCGCGATATTCCTAAGGATTTCCTAAATGAATAAATAACCCCTCGAATTGTGATTTGTTTGACGGATATCTTCTTGACTATGAGAACAGCGCCATTTGATAAGAAAATGATTGGGAAACTAGATACTTATGATTAGACATAATTTGTGTCTGTCAATATTATTTGAAAATGATTTAAAATTCACTGTTTATTCTACAAATTTTTTAATATTGTGCATATTAAAATCTAAAAGTTCTACCCAATTGTTCCAAGTTAGTGGCGCTGTTATCGCTACACGACAGGCGGATTAAATTTAGGCTTTTTGCAAATGATATTAGTCATGTAATTTCTGCTTACGTCTTTGTTAGTCGCCTCACTGCAGCTTTCCCTGTGTGATTGTTCACCTGCAAAAATAAGGAAAAAAAATTTAAGTACAGCTTTAATTAGTTATAAAAGAATTGGAAATTGCCTCTACGATTCCCAGATTATTATTTTAATTTGTTCTTTTTTAATTCGGGTAAGTTCATCATTATTATGATTTTGAGAAAATAAATTGCAAGTACGTAAAATATGAGCTATTCTTTTTAAAATAAAGAAAACTGAGGTAATTTAAATATAGAAAATTAAATACCAGAGTTCAATATTTCGAGCTGCGTGATTTCGTTGCGGATAGAAACATTTTTTCAGTTATAAAGATTTTTATCAGTTTTTTTAAAGACTCAATTGTCTGACTCGATAGTCAACTAAACCAACTATTTCAAATTCGAAATTTACCATGTTTTAAATTTATAACATTCATTACTTTCAAAATTTATTACATAGATGCATTAGATAATAGAACCTTTAAAATAAAATAAAATGTTTGAACTTTTCAAAATACATACTGCAATTGTAAGAGCTTAAAATATTGAAGAATTTAGTACTTCTAATTTTAACGTTAGAAAGATTCAAAACGTTGACTTGTTACTGAGTATAAGATGTGGTTTACCATAGAGAATAGACTTTATTATTTTTATTAGTTAAAGTTTGGTGCAACAAATGTTTCAAACATTCAACACCGAAATATCTATACCACTAACATAAGTCTTGAAAAATTTTAATGCGACTTTCTCGCTATTTTTCAAAGAGAAAATATCTCAGTGGGAATCTCGAGATCTATAATTTCAATAATAATTAATATAAATAATACAACTTACCAAGTTCTGTTTGCGTGTAAATACTAGCTGTGAATGTTTCTGTTGTCTCTCGTCGTTGTGCGTCGGCGTCGATGGCGTGAAGTTTTTCCCTACTTCGTCGCAATTCCTTCCGCAGTCGCTCTCGTTCCTCTTCTCTGTCTTTTACAATTCTCTGTAATTTTAAATAACATAGTGCATAAATTAAAACAGTACACGATTTTTAAATTTAAAACAAATCATTAATGTCTCTCATTAAAGACAAAAAGAAGAAATTATAGATTTAAAAAATTAGAAAATATACTTACAAGAAGCTCTGAAAGCTGTGTGTTCAGTGTGCTACAAATTGGTTGTAAGATTGAGACCGGTACTGTTGGTTGAGGCTGAGGATGAACACGAGGTGCAGGACAACCCGTCGCTTCGCAACTTGCAGATGTCGATGATGATCCTCTCGAAGCAAGAACAATGTCTGACTCGCTGACAGTTAAAGAGGAATTTAAAATTCCGACTAATTGGTTTGCTAAAAGTAAAAACGAGCATTAGATTCTCTTACCTGATTAATTTTGCAATCATACGTAGTTCAAGAACAAGTTTATTTGATAAATAAAATATAAATAATATAAGTACAAATAATAAAATGCAAAATAGTAACCAACATCAGAAGTAGATTTAAGAAAAATATTCAGCCAGAAAAATCAAAAAATAAATCAGGGTAAATAAAAAATGTAAAACACAAAAAGTGAAACAACCTTGGTTAATAGCAGCCAGTATCAATTCAGCAGGTTCTTTCTCGATTTCCGAAGGCTCTGACGCAATGTCAGCGACATGCTCAAAGTCTTCTAGAGACAAATTTAAGATGTCGGCAACCAAAGCTTGCTTTTCGGTTAGAGCTTGTTTGATCGCTTCATCCTTGCGCCTTAAATGTTCTGTAGCAGAAATAATCAAGGAGTGTGTTAAATTCGTCTTAGCATAAGACATTTCATGCTACATACTTAATCAAGAAGAATTTTCAAACTAATAAGTTAAATATCTTCAGATATATGATTACTTAAAAGATTATTTAATAAGTAAATAATTGTATACCATATATCTTCAGAGATTATGGAAAATCAATACTCTAACGTAGAAGAAATAAGCAGAACAACAATTTGAAATTTTTGAGCGTAGAATAAAAATGAAACAAATTCATTTTCTTCTATTGATTTAAAATTCTCAAATCGATTTTCTTCTTGGTAGAAATTTAAGGCTTAATAAGAAAATGTAGGAAAGTAAATAAAGGAGAATGAAATGTTTTTTCGTTGAAAAATCAAATTTGTTTAGAGATTTGAAATATATATTTTTTCGGTGTTTTTAAAATAAGAAGACGAAGGAATTTGCGTTTTTTTAAAATTTAGATGAGTTCAAGATTTAACAAATTTTATACAACTAGAATCGTTCAAGGATTTACATTTTTTAAATTTCAAACTTGGAAGTCTTCAAATTTTTTAAGTATAATTGAAGTATTTGAAGAAAATGTTCAAATTTAAAGAAAAATTCAAAGAAAAAAAGTATACAAAACTATCGTAAAATTAACCTTTAAAGCTTTTTAATTTTGAAAATTTCCACATTTAAAAAGGAACCAATTTTGAAATAATTAAAATTTGAAAATACTGACATTTTGATAGTATTCAATTTAAAGAGAAATGGTAATTTAGAAAAGTTTCAAATATTAAAAATATCTAAAATGAAAAGTGTAAAAATTTTAAGTAAACGAAGTTTTTAAATATTGAAAGTATCTCAAGACCGAATTAATTTCAAATCACCGATTAGACGACACTTTTTTTTGACTAAGTTTTGAGTTTTACAACTTTTAAAATTGGAGACGCAGTTTATAATTTTTTTTTAAATTTATTTAAAAAGTGTTGCAGTATTAGAACCAATATTCATATTTGTCTTTTTCTTCTTGATTCTGATAGATCTTTTCGTCCACTTTCAAAATCCGACAGAAAATTAAAAAAAAAACTGACAAAATGGCGTCGGCTTTTCTGAAAATCCTTAAACTCAATTTTCTTAAAAATGACATCGTTTAATTTTTTTTCTAACTTTCTACTTGTGCCCGTGTGTTGGAGAAGAGAAAATTTGATTGACATATTTGTATGAAAAACGAAAATTAGGATTTTTTTCAACAACAAGATGAGATACGAAAAAAGTCAAAAGAGCAAAGTTATTCCACTTAAAAACTTCTTTAACAAAAATTTCTAAACACTTTTCTCTATCTTGCATTTTTTTCGAAATTTTCGCTAAAATATTAATAAATCTGCTATAATTGTATTTTTCTTAAAACAATAAAATGTTCTAATATTTTGTAAAAGAAATTGAATGTGTAAAATATATCAAATATCAATATTGATTCAGAGAGGGTACAACTTTTTAAAAGTTTTTCGAAAGTTTTGCTATAAACTGTCTAATTGGTGAAATATGGGTCGTCTAAACTGTCTAAAGTCACTTCAAAAACCAACATATTTTGTCACAAAATGATGATGTGACTTCAGAATGCATAGTCTGCCTGATTTGAAATGAATTCGGTATAAATTCTAAGATGCTATAAATTTATAAATTATTCAAAATTGAAAATTTCCCCATTTTGAAAGTACCTATTTAAATGAAAAAAAAACATTACAAAGTTTAAAAAGTACCCAACGAAAATGATTTAGCTTCTCAAAGCATTCCAACCTCAAACTGCCTTAATTTTAATAGTACATAAATTAAAAAAATAATGTTTATGTTGAAAATGTTCAATTTTTAAAATCATTTAATTGGGAACATTCAAATTTAAAAATGACATCCAATTGCGTGCAATTTTAAAACCTTTCGTATTCAAGATATTAAAATTAAGGTTCTCGAGTAAAGCCTTTAAAATCAAATTTCAACACTATTCAAACACTGCTCTATTTCTGACTCAAATGAAAAATAAAAAATTTTAATGAAACTTCCGAGCTCCACTGATTATAAATTCTCGTTTCTCTCGTTTTTCCCGATTCTTTATAAAGTCGTCTACAAGGTCGTGAACTCAAGACCCTTAGTATTAGAATTCAAAGCCGGAATTATAAAAAAAATTATAGATACATACACAGCCAGTTTAAAATATATTAATGATTAAAATCTGTGTTCACGGAGAAAGTAATCTCAATACTACCCAATAAAATAGTAAATTAACTATCAAGTCCCCTTTTTCCCCTATTTTCAAGATATTACCTCTATTTTTTCATACTCATACACATGCGACGTTTATGCGTTAATAATTTTTATTTTTTTAGCGTTTTCAATTTTTCTACGAAATTCTTGGAAATTAAACAAAAAACAAGAATTTAACAATCGAATTTGGATAATACACTCTTGAATGTCTCTATTCACCTGTTTTTTTATTGCGATTCAAAAAAAGACCAGAGAAAAAGAAGGAAGGGTTTTGGAGGTTTGCCTTCTTTTTCTTTCCTCTTTTTTATTTTGGTTCTTTTAATTTGAATGGAGACAGTGTGATTTTATCGTTGGACTCTTGGCTTTTTTTTAATTTCCAAGAATTTCGTAGTTAAATTTATATGTTGGACGTTGCAGAATTTAAATTTTGATTTATTCTGAACTTAATTTCTTAAATTTTCAGTTTGTTATCAAAATTAAAGGTATTACTTTTTCATTCAGATGTGAAATTTCTTCCGAATTTCTGGTGTTAACAAAAATTTATTGGAAGGAGTGTTTATCATCCATAGAGCATCAATTTTGGGACAGACCTCAGTTTTAAGGGACAAATTTAGCCCTAATTTTTATTTAAAATATGAAACTCATGGGAAACATTTTTCACTTAATTAACAATAATTTAAAAAACCATAAGCTATATAATTAAAATAATAAATTCAGTACATTATACATTTTTAAAATCAAATTTGTTTTTCAATCAATGAAATCGCTCAAATCTGGAAAATAGTAAGGAATTCCATTTTTTATTAATAAAAATGCATATAAATAAATTCAAATACCTACAAGAATCGTTGGTAATCGTTATGGTAATCGTTTTTGAATTAAAAATTTCAATTTACTGAATAAATTGGTTCAGTTAATTTTGTAGGTATTTGAATATTTACATGCGTTGTTTATGTACTAAAAATAATAAGTTGAATTGGGGCTTATGGTACAGGAAATTATTGTTAATTAATAGATAAATATTTCCCATGGGATTGGTACTTAAAAAAAATGTTAAGGCTAAATTTTATTCCAAAAACGGAAATTAATCATAAAATTCATTCTTTATAGATGTTAAACACCCCTTAAAATTGTTTTTTTCTCACATCGACAAATTTGGAAGAAATTTCACATCTTTGTGAAAAAGTTAACACCTTCAGTTTTGATGAAAAATTAAACATTTTTAAACTGTAAAAAATAAAAAATATTAGCTCGTAAAAGTTGTATATCGTCCATCAAAACAAATTTAGTCACCTCTAAATATTTGTTTAGAAAATCTAAAAAAAATATAGTTAAGGACACTTAGAGTAATTAAAAAATTAGTTTTTCTTCCCCTGTTTTGTCCCCTTTTTCTGAGAAAATTCCCTTTCCCCTATTTTAAACAAATTTTTTGCTGTGAAGCCTGAAATATTGATTTTTCTCCGTGAACCGGAAGAAGGAAAACAGAACAGAAGACAGACGTAGAAAGATGAAGGCGCCTTCGACAGGATGCATGAAATAAAAAGAGCGTTAATCCACAGGAAAACATTCGTTTCCTTCTAAAACTTACCAATCGGTGTAAGAACAGCTTCTGCAATAAGAACGGTCGTCTCTTCAATGTGAACTTCAGCAGGTTCTATAAGTGAACATTGTGTACATGTAACCACTCTCAATGTGTCTCGGATACCTACATACGAATTAAATGCTGCTTATCTCCATACTCAAGAATAAACAGCAACCACATAGAAACTAAACTCAAACTCAAAATCAAAATGAAACTTAAATTCAAACCTACCTGGCGTTTGTGTCTCAGTAACTTGAGGTTGTTGAGGTTTCTCACTTGGTGCCGGAGTTTCAGGCGCATCCGGAGTTTCTTCTTCTTCATTAAGATCCGCAAGCGTCGAATCATCAGCAGATTCCTTCGCTTCCTTGTCGTGATCCAATTTTTCGCCAGTTGCTTCGGTTTCTGCCGGAGAAGGTTCTTCCGTCAAGGGAGTTGTTTCCTGCGGTATCGAAGCCGATGGCAATGGCCTTCTTCCTTCCCTATCCCTCGCTTTATAAGCTTCCACCGTGTCGGAAATGTGTTTGAACCAGAGTTTTCTGTCTGATTGTGATGAAGCAACTAATTCATAAATCTGCGCTCCATTCTGCGAAGTATTAACGAGGTAGAGGGAATTATGATCAACAGCGTTGTGCCTGACAAGAACCGTCGATATCTTGACAATTGGACTCAATACAGCGTTGGGTTGATTATTGACGAACTTTAAAATGTATTTTTCATCCTGCCTTTGCAGAAGGAATATCGTGTCGTCAAGTAGAACAACATGCAGGTCGACAAGCTTCGCCCGATTTACAATTCGCCACTGCAAAGGACCCTCGAAAATTAGCCTCCTCTTCGTGAAATCCAGATTCTTGAATTCCTGAACTGTTGCATTGTCGACGAACTTCTCAAATGCAGATTTGTCAATAGTACGCTGAATTTCAACGAGGCGTTGGTAGTCCTCTGCTTCTTTGACGGATTGATTCACTCGACTGAGGATTTCTTTGCTACGTTCGACACTCCGGAGAACGGCGGCTCTCTCCTTTTCGTTTGTCTCTGGAGTGTACTTGGCTAGGTTTTCGAAAAGGAGAGGATATTTGGTTAACCTAAGCATCCCGGTGAGGATGTGGTCTTTGAGTTGAAGTCTTCGACAAAGGGGATTTGCCTCGACGTCGTTGAGGAAGGTGTTGAGTTTGGGGTCTTTTCGGCGACGATCTCGAAGGGCATCGAGGGCGACTTGTTGTTTCGCGCAGTAGGTCGATGCGGCTTGTTCAAAAACTTCACCGGGTTCACCATCAAACATTTCTAAGAGAAGGTCACCTACATCTTCTACACAGGGGTTCTCCTTTTTCTTTCTTTTCATTGCTTGGTTGAAGTTTGAATGAATTGTTACCATTTCATCCAAATTGGAAAACAAAAGCTGTATCTGGTCTAGAGGAAGTACTTGGGAGTCCAGCATTGGTTTATGGAAGACTTGTGACAGGACTTTCAACGCTCGCACGTGCGATCGTTCGGTGTGGAATAATTCTAGAAAATAGAAAAGAAGGATTTTTATTTCTAAAGATGCTACACCCTTCGCTAGTCTAAAAGAGTTTGTGGATTTCCTGAAGCCTGAGTTGAAAGTCTTGATATATTGATTCTTACCATTAATGACTTCTTGCCTCTTCTTCTCTGAATTGCTGAGGCGAGCGAGGACTTCTTCAGCAACTCCTTGACTCCAGTCGGGTGGATCTGGCTCGACGTCGACATCACTGTCCCAGGAGGTCGATGTATTTGATGCCGAGGCAGCCGGATGAACCTGTTCCAGACTCGTACTTCGGCTGTCTAAGCTTCTTGTCGACAAACTACTGTTTGAAGAACTACCCGCTGAGTTTCCAGGAAAAGCTCCAGTTGTGTCGCAATCACTGAAATCAATTCCATAATTAATTTCACATTCTACAAGATACTTTGTATTTTATTTCTTAATCTAAACACAGGGTGGCTGCAGGCCAAAGAAAACCGAAAAATCAGAGAAAAGTCCGGGATTTTTAAAAAGTCAGGGAATTTCTGTAAGAAGCACTTTAAGTAACTGTCACGAATAATCAGGGCTGCCTAGGGTGGTTCTTATTTATACTTGGTAGACTTTTTTAAAGAATTTTTTTACTCTCACCCAGGCACCCCAAACTGCAATGCATTTGATCGTAACAAATTTGCGCAGTTCTGCACTACTGAGGGCGCTACAATACAACACACCCTCAAACAAATCTTTGTCACTGTTGTGTCGCACACAGGCTCATTAAAAACTGTCAAGCGGTTATAAACCAAGAAAAGAAATAAATATTTATTTCTTGGTAGCATAAAGAATAGAACACTTTAATTTTTTAATTACCTGGAATTTTGTATTGGTTTTGGAATTACATTCTCGGTCATAATTCAGCTATTCCCACTTTCGTTCTCGGACGTTTTCGGGTTTAAAAATTTCCTAGTTCACGAAATTCGCGGGGTTTTCAGATTACTGGAGAAATCGACCGCGCTAAATATTATTTTAAAAATGTTGTAAAATTGATCGCGAGATTACACGATATCGTCAGTGTCAGTATCAAATTTTGCCCCCCCCCCCCCCCCCCCCATTATTCCGTGAGATTGCACTAAATTGATATTTATTTTCCATAGAATTTTTTTTTGCAGCTGTCACGAAATGAACTTTCTGTTCTCTATGCCATAAATAAATAAATAAATATTGTTTTTCGTTGCTTTTATAACCTTTTAGACAGCTTAAAAAAGTAATGCGCTTGTGTGCGATTCATCAGTGACAAAAGATTTTTTGTTGTGTGTCATATTGTAGTGCCCTCAATAATGCAGAACTGAACTATTTACACGAATCTGTGTCACCGTCAAATGCATTGCAATTGGGGGGGGGGGGCTGCTCTCACCCGAGTTTTGTTCGAATGCAAAAAAAAGGATCTACAAACTTGAGCGAAGCATGTTAATATTTAGGGGTGAAAAGTCAGCTTTATGTAAATCTAAGATTTAAACGAAATGGGACGTTACGAATAATTCCGTGTTTCAGTATATTTTTCAGAATTGGTCAGAGAATAAGAATCAATTATAGATTTTAAGGATGAATAACTTTAAGCCACTCTAATGAATCCCCATAAGTGACAAATATGAATTTTACATAATATAGCGGTTTATTAATACTTTTTGGAAGCTTCTTTTTCATAAATAATCATTAATGGGTAACTTAAGAATACTCAGCCATTTGTTAACTAATTTTCAATTGTTTAAACATTTGTTCTTTTTAGGTAAGTCGCAAAATGAACGTATTTTCTCGACGTGATGCATTCTTTAATCAACGATAGAAATAAAATACTTTGTTAAAATAATGTTGAAATAAAAGAATTAGTAATTTAATGGGGTTTGAAAGGATTTAAAAGATTTTAGGGTATTTTTAATATTTACCAGGAGTTTTCAGGAGTATTAAAAAGTTTCAAAAAATTTCAAAATTTTTTTAAAGATTTGAAATAATTTAGGGTATTTTTAAAAATACCAAAAAATGTTCAAGAGCATTAAAAAATTTCCTGGGATTTTAACAGATTTTATAGTATTTTCAATATTTTAGGGCATTTTAAGAGATTCCAAGGGATTTTCAAGAGCTTTAAAAAGTTTCAAGCGATTTCATAAGATTTGAAATACTTTGAGGGAATTTTACGAAAAATCCAACGAATTTTTGATCTATCTCAATAATTTGAAGCGATTTCAAAGGATTTGAAATATATTACGGTATTAAAAAAAATACCAAGAAATTTTTAATACATTTCAACCATTTGAAGGAATTTCAAACGATTTTAAAGATTTCACAGTATTTTTAAAACATACACAGAAATTTCAAGAACTTTAAAAAGTTGCAAGATATTTTAGAAGATTTTCGAGGATTTCAATGATTTTAAGGGATTTTGAAGGTCTCAAAGGCATTTTAATAAATTTTCCAGGATTTCATGAAATATCACATTTCACAGAATTTCACCGGATTTTATAATGTTTTAATGGATTTCAAAGAATTTATTCACATGAAGTGAGGGATTTCGTAGGTTTTCAAAGATTTGAAGAGATTTTCAAATATTTTTTGCAATTCATTTAGAATTCGCCCTGAATTCTGATTAATTTATCCTGGATTCTTTGAATTTTTAAATTTTTTAATTCATCTTGAAGTATTTTAGACGTACCTTGAATTCTTAGGCATTCCATCAAATTATTTTGAATTCCCTTGAATTTTTCTAAACTCTTTTCAAACTTACTGAATTCAATAAATTTTATCATATTTTATAATTGTTTTCAATTCACCTGAACTATTTTTTAATTCACCTTGAATTTTTATATAATTTTTTATTTAAAATATTTTTTATTTCATCGAATTCTTCTCAGTTTTCTTAAATTTCTCTAAGTTCACCTCAATTTAAGTGAAATCAATTGAATTTTTTCGATTTTTTTAATTCTTCCAATTCATTTGAATTCTTTTGAATTTATCTTCAATTGTTTCGAAGTCTTATGAATCGAATTCTTTTTAATTCAAAAGAACATTAGTGACATTATTACTGCACATTATTCACTTTTAGTCACTTTTTGGGTTAGAAGTTAGTCACATTTTTTCCCAAGTAAATTAAGCTGTGGCAGCCCTGAGAATAATAAAAAAAAAATTTATAAATTTAAATTAAAAATGGTTTTATTTCATTCATAAAAGATCATACCCTTAAAGCGCACACGTATCTCAGAATATCATAAAGTGCATATGGGTCTTTGGAAATCCCACTTTAAAAATGCTTCCAGCAGTAAGAGCGGTTTGAAATTTGGAAAAATTTCGAAGAACTCTTTATAGTAACTTTATGAAAAATGATTATTACATTGCTCAAAAATTAGGTTTATAGCTTTAGAAAAAATCATAAAGTTAAAAACATGCTTAGGGTACCAGGTGACCCACAGTGCGCCTTAAGGGTTAAATAGTTTTTTTTTAAATTTTAATGATCAGCGAAAATAAAAAATTAGTCAGGGAATTTTGAAAATGAAGTTTTGCGGCCACCCTGAATAACAAAAATTGAATCATCATTTGCGCCACAGAGTTGGATCGAAGTTGAAAATATATTATAAATGAGCTTATAAAGGAAACTCGTGAATAATTCAGATCAAAAGTCTGAATTACCTTTCTGATCTAGTACGACGTTCTGCAAGTGCGAAAGACTTTGCAGTTTCGATATCAGTGGCTTCATCTAAATTTTCACTCAGGTTTGGACACTTTTTAACACTACCGTTTGATTGTTCGAAAGATTCTGCACGAGTAATGGAAGGGTTTATATTTTCTTCTGGGCGAGAATGTGGACGAGAACGACCATATCGTGAACCAGTTTGTTGCCTCATCCCTTTTAACATTACCCTTACTAGGCTTCAAGAGTTAAGACGCACTGCCATCAGTATTCTTATGTTCACAAGAGTTCGTTGAACTATTTGAATCTTCTTTTTCATTAAACACTTCCTGGTGCAAAAGGGTTTGTATGAAGCACTATATATTGCTAGGTGATTAGATTATCTGACACAAAGTACTTTAATTTAATTAGAAAGTCGATAAGTCTAAAAATAAAAATTATAGTTCGAGGGTCGATTTTTTAATTTTTATAACTTTATGAAGTATGAGTCTTGTCAAGAATTGATCGACTTTGTTTTTAAGTGAGGTTTGATATTAGAGTAATAGGTCAGAAATTGAAGAGTTGTGCCTTCAAGGAGGAACTTAAAGGTTATCCGGTAGATTTTAAGTGGAATATGCGAGCACTGACATTTTCGAGGTTCTTCATAATGATATTGTATTTTTCATATACAATAATATTCGCGGATAAAAACTGTGGAGTACAATGCCAAGGAATTTCTACAAAATCAATCTAGTTTATAAATAAAGAAGTTATGGAAAATGTATTCATGATTTAAAATTTATGACAATAAAACTTGTCATAATTGAATAATAATCCTTTCAATAAAAAATTGTATAATTGGTAAGCATCCTAAGTCCAAATTAAAAAGTCGATATTAATTAAACAATTTTCGTGTTTAAAAAACCCTCTATTTGAACAATTTTCAAACTTTGAAGTCTAAAAAATTTGAGAATTTAAAAACCTTCGCATCTCCAAAACGTTCAAATTCGATAGCTCTTAATATATTAAATTTTAAAGCGTTTGAATAGGAAGGTTTCAAAATAAGAATCCGTTTATATCTAGATCAACAATCAATTATATTAGAAACATAGAAATTGATTAAAATTGTCATACAGTAACAAACGCCTTTAAAATTAGTAAGTAGAAAATTAGAAATTTTCTGGTTTCTCTTATACATAAAGAAATTTATACAACATTTACTTCAAACTCTTATTTCTCGTGAATTCATAAAACATACAAATTTGTGTCAACCTGATAAGGAAGTCTTTCCAGTGCGCTACTTCTTTTAAACTGCTCTTCAACGAAAACAACCATTGAAAGATAAATTCATGTCATGCCTGCTTTAAAATTACATTTTATGAGTTTAAAATGTTGTTTTACAAATGCTGATCGGTAAACTTGAACAATTTGCAATTACTAAATATATCAAAGTTGATTGAAAATTACTATTATTTTTTAAATATTTCAATTTTAAATACTGAATATCTAAAATTTTAAACCTTTCCATTTTGAAAGTCTATATACTTTAAATCAACAAAGATGCAAAATTGCGAATCTATCGACAATTTTATAGAATAACAAATATTTTTGAAAGAATCCTTTGACAGAGTTCATTGCACAGGTTTTCTTATTCTTTTTCCTTTCCACTGCGATATTGAATTCAGTAGAAATCCTACTGATACTCCTTTTGTATAAAAAGAAACATAGTATATGATTTCTATTTCGAACCCTCGGTTTACTTGAATCCATAAAGCATAAAAATTTGTACACAATAAGGAATTCTTTCCAGTGCGATACTTTTCTTTTATACATATTTCTCTCAGACAACACCCATTGAACTATACTTGCATAAATAAATTTTCGGTTTGGCGTTCAGTAAAATTTCATAAATTTATTATTATTAATTTATTATTTTATTTAAAATATTTGAAATAGAAAAGCGATACAGTTAAATGGGGATTTTAAACATTTAATGACTGAAAAAGCTTGTGTATAGAAATGTTTTAATTCCAAAATTTTATCAAAAATCCGTAAAATGGGAAACTTTAATAATTTTACATCAACAATTTGCAACTATCCAAGACTGAACAGATCTATTTTCAGCTCTTTAGTTTTTAAAGAATTCAGATTCAAGAGCGTTCTCATTTTTGATGTCCGAATGAAAGTTTCGATCTCGGGTGGCGAACTCGGGAAGTTTTAATCACTGTGATGGCGCTATTGTTCCCAATGTAACTTATATACGATTTTCAAGCTTCCCGATTTCGCCAGCCGAGATAGAACATTTTAATATGCTTGTTCCTAAATACGCTACAAAAATAACCGTTTTTTACCTTTAAAATTAAAGACTATCTAATCTATTTTCGAGCTTCGATATCTACAAAAATTATCTAAGAACAGTAAACAGTTTTATGTTTAAAGAAATATATGAACATTTTTCTCTTTTGCAAACTTCACAGTCCACAGATAGAGAAAAAGTGAAAAAAACGTGAAAGAATGAAAAGTATATAAACAGCATAATTTGAATATTATCTTTTTTGAGTTTATCTATTTTTTATTCTTTCGGCTTTTCTTGATTTTTTTCTACAGCATCTCTATCAGTAAAAAGTTTTGAGGCAGTGAACAGATTTTTTAGACATAAACAGAAAAAGATCATTTTTTAATACGAGAAAATTCTTTTAAGAAGAATATGATGTTGTTCCAGTTTTAATTATTAAGGTATGTTAATTTTATTTAACGTATTCTCTCAGTAAAACTTTCTCAAGTATTTAAAAGATTTTTCTAAAATTTATTATTGGTATTTGGTCTATTAAATACGAAATTATCTCTACGAAAATCTGTCAAAATTTAAAGAGACTTTTTGGACCTAAAATACGTTGTAAAAAATGGAATCTACAAAAATATACAAATTATGATAATAAACATTTTTTGACATACAATTTGCTAACGTGCAAAATCCAGCAATTCATCAATAAACGAGTGAATATAATTATTCTGGTGATTTCACACGTTATTTTTGCATTTATTTTGAAACCTACAATAATTTTGTATCCTTTTTATCAGGTCGAATATTTCAATCTAAAATTATTTGAGAAACTAAATTAACGAACTAAACTAAGAACTTTTTGGAGTTACATTTTTTTTAATGGCAGTGTCTATACGCCCGGACACGAGCCACGTCCCCTTTCCGTTTCCAGCTCCCCCTACCCCGAAAATATTTCAATTTGAAATTGTTCAGAATGATTTTTAAGAGGTTAAGAGGTTTTTGAGTATAGAAGAATTATTAAATTTAATTAGAAGAATATAAAAAAAAAATAAGAGGTTAAGAGTTATGGATACTAAAGGATCCTAAGTGTTCTAAGGATACTAAATAAGAGATTCCAAGACATTTATGACACCGAAAGAGTGCAAGGTTTGGACAATAGGAGATACAGGGGCCGGTCTGTGACGCCTAGAGTGGTCTAAAAATTCGATTTTCGATTTTTGCTGATTGATTTATTGATTGAATTTATTCGTTTTCCGAAAAATGAAATTCCCTATATTTTTTTTTAATCGGTCAACATCAACCTGTGCCAACCTGGCTTTTGAAATTAACATGGGGGTTTATTAAAAAAAGCTCGGTTTTCAAAAAAATGTAAAAAATAAGTGCTTGTTATCAACTTTTTGTAAATTGAAGTTTAGTCACTTCTTGAGAAATGTCCAAGGAATATGTAATTTCCTTCCAATAACTTTTAATTTTTTCCCTTCCCACCCCCTTGTATTGTGCTCGAAAAATACCTAAAAATATCAATATCATGCTAACGACGGTATTTTTTTTTCAACATTCGTTACTTTTATTCGATAAGTCACATGTTTCCAAGTATATCAAGAGAAATATTTTTTGTTTAACATATTTTGCAATTGTTGAAACAATATCTGTTTGAATGCATTTTTTCCACCAAATCATGAAAAGTTAATGTTTTCTGGAATTAATGACACAATTGACGAATGTTAAGAGTAATACTTTTTGTTTAGGATATTTGCCAATTATTTAGACCGTTTTTTATTTGTTAAAACTCTTATACTATGTCGCTTATTAGTCAGTATTTTTTTACCTCAACGAAATCGATTTTTAAAAAAAACTATCCATAACGTAACTAAAAATTTATTTAAACTGATTATTGTTTAATAAATTAGGGTATAAGTTCTGAGATAAGAAAATAATGACTAATAAGCTAAATAGTGTAAGAGATTCGAAAAAACTTATAAACTGGTTTTCACAAAATATATCACTCTTAGCATTCATTAACTGTGTTATTAATCCTAGAAAGTAGTAACTTTTCAAGATTTATAGGGGAACAAAATTGTTAAAACAAATGCAAATTATATAAATAATTTCCAAATATCGTTAAAAAATATATTACTCTCAACATTCGTTATTTGTATCATTAATTCCAGCAAATAATCACTTTTTCCGATTTACACGAAAAAAATAATTGAAACAAATGAAAATTGTTTAAATAATTACCGAATATGTTAAAAAAGAAATATTACTCTTGAAATTCATGAAGTTCTGAAGGTTCACATGAATGAAATACATTTTCTCAATTTTAATTTATCTCGAAATATTGTTTCCAATACAAATAAAAATATGCATCATAAGTTTATTTTACAACAGCTTTACTTCCAATGTAACGAACCACAACTTGTGTACTGTTTCTACTTTAAAAACCTATAAATAAAATATTTCGTTCATTTGAACTTTCAGAACTTTAAGCACATATTTTTGAGGGCATTTTCCCGAAAAATACGGGGAATTGGGGGAGGGTTAAGCTTAAAGTTATTGGGTGGAAATTATTCCTTGAACATTCCTTAAGAACTTATTTTTCCGGAAAACGAACAAATTGGGTGGGGGGGAGTCCGATCCTCATAAATCGAGTCGAATTTTTACAGTTATAAATTTGGACCACCTCCAAATCACTAGGCCTAGGGAGGCCTGCTTTCGTTTTTTTTGCTTCTTGAAATCCAATATCTCGCACCCTCGAAACCTCAGTTTTCCTGAATACATCAATCTAAATTTGTTTATCTACGATAGGGATACCTTGCCAGCGATACTTTTTCTTTTTATATTTCTCTGAGACGAAAACACCCATTCAGGTCTAAATCAATTTCACGTGCGTTGTAAAATTGAGCGAGTTCTCCTCCGAGAAGCGAATAAAGTACTTGGTCTCACTGACACGAATCGGGCTAAGCTTTATCCGATGCCGCTCCTTGATCACTTTAATCAACCCTCTGCACCTATACACGTCACCTTCACGTGCATGTGACGGCACCGGCGACTCGTTTTCATGGATCCCTGCATTCGTCTTTAATGTAACTGTGTGCGAATGCATTCGCGCTTGTGTAACAGAGGCTGGAGGCTGAGACAAGATGCGAGATACGAGTATTGAATCGAGTCTATCGATTACTGGACAAATAGAGACCAAGTCTTCTCTGACACACCGACAGCCTCTTGTCTTCTCTCGGGCACTTTGTTACAATTGTTACATAGATGTTCCTTGTCTCTTCGATTGACTGAATCAGACAATAGTGAAGCCCTGCTTTCTATCGACTGCGAAGAAAGCTATCTTACCTATTCACAATCAAGGGAGAATTAACTTTCATCGATCCGCGAAATTGACGTCACGCACGTGTTCCAAATTTAATTAAACGCGCGAGCAATAACGCTTGTCGCAACCCTCCGATCACCTCCCTCACACGATGGAAATTTTTCCTCCTCGAGTATTCTTAAAGAAAAATTTTTATTGGAATCTTACATTGATTCTAGACTTTTTCCATTTGATGTTCCGTATTTGGGAAATTGAACAGATAAGCTTTGAAGTGCAGATGTTGGCTTAAGTATGAAATACATGTGAAAAGAAGACTATGAGAGTGTTAGAAACTGAACAAGCAGATCCGGAATTTTTCTATTTTATCAAAAAAACTACTTTTTTTCAACTTTATCTTCTTGTTATTGTTTATTCGAGAATCAGAGAGAGGAAAATCTGACTGTTTCACGCATGATACCATCAAAGTTCATTGCTCTTCGATCAGATATGTATTAAGCCCATTTTTTTATCACAATATCCTATGTCCCAATTATTTTCAGCTTACTCAGTATCAAAATAAATTCGATTAAATATGAGTAAATGTAAGCTGGTAACATGTCCCTGACTATAACTTTTTTTTCCAATTTATGGCGTTATATTTTTTAAAAGAAAGCCTAAAATATAATTGTTAAGTACACGTACTTTTTCAGAATTAATTGCAGAATTACAAAATAAAGCTTTTTTCTCGTTTCCAATTATAGTTTCAGAGTCCCCGAGTTTTCATTTCATCGGGTTAAAAAACAGTTTTTTATTAATTTTATGGCTTATGAGTTTAATTTTTAAATTAAAATTGATTAAAAATTGAGGATTATTAAATATACATATGTGACAATTTAATAACACTTAAAGTGTCTTTATTTGATTAAAATAACCAATTTAGAAGCCCGAAGAAGATCGTACAATTTGGTGTCACCCGCTAACACAGGGTTGTTATTAGAAGAACCATATTTTGAAAGTGAGTTTATGAAGAAAATATTGTTAAAACATGTAATTCTTACCTGCAAAATACTTGATTCTTACGTTATTCCCACGCAAAAATATACTTTAAAATAATAGAAATTTTTTTGATAACTTTGCCATCCGGTAATACAACATTTATTTTCATTGAGTGAGGTTAGTTGTAAGAAGGAAAATAATTAATATTCCCATTATTTTTCAGTTTAAAAATAATTTTAAATAACTTTAAAGTTAGATGTTTTATTATTTATATTGTAGAAAAATCTTAATTCACTTATATAAAGGCTCTAAAAGCAGTTCCCATTATTATTTCGACATACAAAAAATATTTTTAATAATTTAAATTAAAAATTTATCATTAAATTAAAAAAAAAAAATGAGGATCTAGGTCTTCGTCTCCTTTATTAGTATTTGTATACGTATTTTAATTAATTTTAATAGAAAAAAAGGTTTCATGCTGTTCTGAAATACTTTTGGAGAAAAATTTTTATTGAATAATTCCAACTTTGTGATTTTTACCCATATAAGCATATACAGTACCGATCTTAAGTTCTTTTAATGTTAATTACATGAGTTAAAATTCGTTCTCTTATATAGATTGAAAGTTATCAGAATTCTATATAAGATGAGCCAGGATGAAGGCATTTAGTCCACTTTTTATGAAGATATTGCAAAAATAGTGCAAATTTCAATGTTTTCTTAAAATTTAAATAAAATCTAATATAATTAGTAAACATTTTACAAAGTTGGAACAAAAGAATTCGACCAAGAAGTTCGAATTCATCATTTTTTTTCAGCTGTAAACATGATAAAGCATGCAAGCAACATTTTTTTACCATCATGATAATAAGTTGGTGCAATTCTATATAAATTTACCTTCAAAATTATATTAAGAACATTGAAATTTGCACTATTTTTTAAATATCTTCTTGAAAAATTGATAAATGACTTCATCCTGGCGCATTTTATCGAGAATATCGATAGCTTTCAACCTATTTAAGAGAAAAAATGTTGACTCATATCATTAACATTAAGACAACTTAAGCAATCATCGATAAACAGGCGGTGTCATACTCGTGATCGGTAATGTAGTTTCGATTATTGTTTATCACTTCAGTATGTGATTGAGGACAAGTTTAACACTTGTAAATAAATAATTGCTAAATTACAAAAAGACATCTTTAATTTGGTCGGTGGAAAAAATATGTTCGGTGAAAAAAAGGGAATTTCAAATTGGCTGATCAATAGACACTCTGAAGCCTCTAGATTTTAAAATTCAAGTTCTAAAGCTTAATTTTTGAGAAAAGTTTCGCTCCATTTTATGAAGATTTTTGTAGCGTGGGAAAGTTTTCATATTTTGAAGTTGAAAATCTGAGAAAGATTTTTTTATATATTTTGGTTTTCTACTTTGTTGTTTACTGTCTCAGATTTGTGTGCTAAACTAAAATTACCAATTTTCTCAGTGAATTAAGAAGGAGTCTTTTGTATTTATTTATAAATAACTTTAGTTATCTAGAAACATAATATTACATGCAAAGGTTTAAAAGTTTGAAAAATATTGATTTGAAAAATCCCTAAATGTAAAAGCTCAAGCTTCCGAAAGTTTGAAAAAGGCTGAAATGTGTGTACCATCAAATTTAAAAATACCCGTATTTGAACTACGTAAATGAATTCTTAAGCTTCGATAATTAATTAATTATTTGTATTTCTTTGAGAATAACTTCAGTTTTCTACGAATTAAAAATCTGCAGCTTATTTAAATTTATTTGAATTTTAAAGTACTGTTTTTAAAATTTCTAAATATTTAAAACGTGGAAACTTCTACAAATTTCGGCGCTTTATTATTATTTTCATCATTTTAAAACATCCTCAGGTTGTAATCCCTCTAAATTAAAAAATTACAATAAAAATTGTAAAATTTCCAAATAAAACAAGCCTGATTTAGATTAATAGAACTTGAAAAGCCTTTATAATTACATAAATAAAATATCATTTTAAAAAGTGATTTAAAAATTAGCGATAAAAAGCATCTACAAAATCTTAGCTCTCGCTGAAATTTTCCAAATCTAATTTACTCAGAGTAAAAATAACGAGAATCAAATTATACATGAGAATAAATAAATCCAGCCTTGATTAACATAGTCAATAAATCCACATGCTTTAAAGATGGACTGAATGTCTCTTTCTATTACTGGTTCTTTCAACACTGTCAGTATTCAAGCTTTTTAAAATTAGATATCAATGGTAGGATCTAGTCTATTTTACGAAACGAAAAAATGTTTCAAACGCCATCGAGCTTTTTCCATTATTTATTTTCCAAGCTTATAAAAGAAAAAACTTTACCCGTGAAAATAAACAAATTCTGTCTATAGATTAATGATTTCTAAAATGATTTCCATTTAATGAAATACAATATTTTTAGTTCCACTTTCTAGTGTGGAAAGTTTTGAATTTTACTAAGAAAACTATTATGCTTCATAATTGGAGCGTCCTTGCCTCACGTAAGCTTATTATTGGAAATTTTACACTTCCCTCTAATCGAAGTCCGTGCCAATTAAAAAAGTCATATCAATCGAGAATATTGGACTTTAATTACGAGCGGTAAGGCGCGTATATATCTTCCCTTGGGAAACATTGCCCCTCTTTATTACGAGAATGGCGCAATTATCCTTTTATTCGAGATAATCCGTTTAATTATTTACATTCCTACGGAAGCAAACGTATGTCGTTCACACGAAGCCTCTCCCTACTTTCCAATTTGCACACATTTGCACGAGAAGTAATGAGAGTTTAAAATTTTCCAAAGTTCTGAATTTGAATCGCCCAGATCGGCAAAACTTCTTGTCTGTCGCAGAACATTAAAACCGACACATGATTGGAATTTGTTTATTTAAAAATAATTTCGAATAAAGAGATTTAAAAAATGTTAGATAATTATAGAGATATCAATTTATTTAATTCAATTAAGATTTGATGCTCCAACTATTTAAAAAAAATAAAGCTTTATTACCTCATTCAATTTTTCTACAATTACATAAAAAATTGAAACCACGAGGATAACTACGGAATACATTTTCCTCGGGAAAATTTGATTTATGTTCGAACCCTCCGCTTGACACTTGTCAATTTACAGACAGCGTTAGTATTTGCCAATATTACTATCCCCAACTGCGATACCGAGAAATGAATGACAAAATGTGCTGAAACAAGCGATGAGCCTATTTCGTAAAGCGCAGACGCGACAAGAATTCTCTCAAACATCAGGGAAATTTTCTTCTTTCTAACCGTACTACAAATATTTTTCCAGACCCCATTTGGTTTAACTTTACGATCCATTAAACTCGAAAAAAACATCTTTAGAGCAACTAAATAGTTTATGATACGATTCTCAACAAGAAAATTACTTAGTAAATTAAAAATAGTAATAAATGGTCGAAACTCGTCATTAAGAAAATTCGAAAAGCAGAAGCGCAATTCCGACCCGCGAATATAGACCAAGATGCATTTTAATTCACAGATGTTGCGATCTCCAACCTCGTGAGATGACGTGAACTATCCTGAGTTTATTTATTCAAAGACAAAGTCAAAGATGTGGGAATACATTCGTCGGTGCATTAAACTTGGTATGTAGGCGGGCTTCCAAATTTGACGATTTAAAGAAATTCGAATAAGCTTACAATTTATGACCTTTGAATACAAAAATTACTTTCACTTTGAATTCCCGGAACTTGGATTCGAACGCTTCAAGTAGAAATTTCGTATTCATAGAGAAGTGGAATGTAACTCCAGTTTAGGAAAATTTATTAATCTTGAACTTTCGAATAAATGAAATATTTGGTCTAAATTTCAATTTGTTTTGAAATAATTTCAGAAAAAAATTCATAACTTGAAGCACGTATTATGTTATTGATGAGAATAAATGTTGGTGGAACATATTGAAAAAATTATGGTAAAATTAGATTTATTTCATCGCAGCAAAGACACACTGTACAAAATTAATTACAGTGCTAGATATTCTGAAGAAAAAATCCATTTTGTTTTTTAATTAAAATTTCTCTGAAGATAACTCATTTAAGAAAAGCGTTCTGACAATGTCCTAAAGTTTTACAAATGCTTATAAATGTCAGAAATAATTTATCTACAGTTGCAACACTGTTGGCAAAGCTCTGATTAAACCCAAAATAAACGTTTTTGGCGTCAAAAATATTCATAATTCTCCAACAATGTTTTAATGCCACTCGTCACGCCTGAATGGAATTAGATTTTGCACTTTCCCTTCGTCAAAGAGAACATTTATTTTCAAATTGAAAATAGTCCTCATTGTCACTATCCTTAAACCTGACCCCACAATCTCGATAATTTCTTCTTTTAAATAGTTTTTGAATGAAAACAGTACATTGATTCTGAACTAGGTATGAA
This sequence comes from Andricus curvator, assembly GCA_932195095.1. Taxonomy (NCBI): domain Eukaryota; kingdom Metazoa; phylum Arthropoda; class Insecta; order Hymenoptera; family Cynipidae; genus Andricus; species Andricus curvator. Next base: position 270,385 of record CAKNYM010052317.1, on the reverse strand, counting down.
AGTTGCACTTGCGTATCACAAAAACGTTTTATTTTATTACTGCACTATTAGAAGTAGATTATTAATTATTATTCTGCGTGCAGTTTAAGGTAGAGTCGGCTTGTCGCGTCTATTATTGGAAAAAAGTAAAGAAAGCGGGTATCCAAAAGGAAAACGAAAAGGGGTAACACCTATTATCGTTTGTCGCTTCACGAGGGATCGGCCGGTAATGTTTACGTGCAGGCGGTCACACCGATAAAATTACGAATCGCTGGCTATGTCCGCGGAATTGAACGTTTAACGTCACACTGAGGTCCAGCTACACCTTTGCAAAACGGTACGAAACTCAGGCCTGCGCATTTCTCACGAACACACGCTCTCGTCCACGATCACCAGCTTCTGCCAAAAAATCTATAGCTATCTTTTCAAGGTCGCGGTCGTCCAGGAAGCCTACGTAAAGGATCTGCTCGTCCTGTTACGTATCTCCGACTCCTTCAATTACAATCAAGTCCTCTGATGAAAAGATCTTTAGAATCTATTTTTGTTTTACGCCTGTGACGCAAATCACGAATTCAAAGCCATTCAGGGTGTCGAGTCTAAGGGTGGTTTTCTAAGCTATCTGGAAATTTACTGTGCAAAATAAATTGGAGTTTGTTGTTTTTATGAGAATTTCGAAGTATGAGAAATAGATAAAAGCCTTGTTATTTGCTATTTAAAGTTTAAAGGTATGAATTCTAAAAGCAGGGCGGCCGCTTATCAAGGAAAACTTGGAAATCAGGGAAAAGTCAGGGAATTTTGTTGGTCAGGGAAAGTCATGGAAATGGTAAAAGTCAGGTAATTTCTATAAGAAACACTTTAAGTAACTCTCAAGAATAATAAATAAAAAAATTTAATCTAAAATTGTCTTATTCGATTTATAAAAGATTCTATATTAAAAATGGAGACTTCACACTCCTTCCCCTATTCTCCTCTTTACCCTCTTTTTAAAGAATTCCTCTTTTTTCCCCTCTCGTCAAGAATCTTCCCCCTTTGCTCGTTTTTTTTCACTTAAATGCGAACTGAATTAATAGAACCCAATAAGAAAATCCAATTCTTTTTTGTTAAAAGTGAATTCTTTCAGGTTGGAAAGTCTGCCATTATATTTTTGGTACCGAATTCATCTGGTTTGATTAAAAAATTAATTATCTTGTTGAAAAATCAAATATCTTGTTGGCCACTCACCTTTTTTGGTAGTGAATTAAACTGTTTTGTTAAAATTATTTTTTGTGTGTGTTTAAAATTGAACTATTTTAGTAAAAATTTCATCTCTTTTGGTTAAAAATGCAACTATTTGATTGAAAATGAATCTGTTTTTGCCCTGGATTCCACTATTTTATTGAAAATTCGTCTCTTTTGGTTGAATTCAAATGCTTGTTATTTAAATTGAAATATTTCTTTGTTGACATATCAGATATTACATTTTGCGTTGAAAATTTATCTTTTTTCCTTGAAAAGTAAACTACTTGGTTGAAAGTTGAACTACTTTGTACGAAATTCCTCTTTTTGTTCGAAATTCATCATTTTAGTTAAAAAGTCATTTCTTTGGTTGTAAAGTTAACTATTTTGTTAAAAACCCATATTTTTTGTTGGAAATTCAACTACTTGGTTGAAAGTTGAACTACTTTATTAAAAATGCAATTTTGTTGTTATTGAAGATTCATCATTTTAGTTAAAAATTCATCTTTGAATGAAAATTCGTTTTTTTTTTAGTTGAAAATTAATTTTTTTATCTAAAAATTTAACTATTCCATTTTTGGTTAAAAATTTGAACATTCACTATCTGGTTGAAGATTCGTGTATTTTATTTAAGATTCGTCTTTTTTGGTAAAAAATTATCTTTTTATTTGAAAATTCATCTTTCCGAGTTGAAAATTCAACTGCCTTCTGAAAAATTATTCATTTTAACTAAAAAGTTAAACTATTTGGTTGAAAATTCAACTGTTTTGTTAATATATATTTCAAACTCAACTATTTGGTTGAAAATGCAATAGACTTCGACTTGAAACCTTAGGGACTTTAAAGCGTTTTGGTATCTATATTAATTTTATTTAAATGAATTTATTGCCCTATTTTCGTGAAAGATCACCCTACTCGCCCTGTTTTGAGAGCATTTTGGGCTGTGATGTCTGAAAATGTTACAAGATTAGAATTTTGGTCTTTAAATATTAATGGTCAGGGAAAATGAAAAATTGGTCAGGGAAAAATCAGGGAAAAGTCAGAGAATTTTGGAAATGAAGTTTTGTGGCCTCCTTGTAAAAGGAATTCAGGGAAAACGAATTTCAATTCATTCAAATTGGAAGCTTTCTTATTCAAGAGAAATTAAAATAAGAAAGTCTTCGTTTGTGAATGAGTCGAGGATTCAGTCCTTGTTTATACCATTAAACCATTTCCCTTTCAGGGTAGGCGTGACACTACCCGATTCGGGTAGTGTTTCTAGGTTTTTCTTGTAGTTATATAAATAACTACAAGTGTGGGCTCACCACACCCACGATGTGCCAACAGCACTCATGTTAGTATTCTTGAATGGTCACCCATCCAAGTACTAACCGCGTCCAACGCTGCTTAACTTCAGTGATCTGACGAGAACTGGGTTTTTCAGCGTGGTATGGCCGTTGGTAATTAATTACATAAAATCGAGTTTTTTAATGAAAAGATCTTTGGAATCAATTTTTTTTCTGTGATGCAAATGATGAATTCAAGGCAAGGTTTAATGCCTCGAATAAAATGCAGTATTTTGTAGGCACATATATAAAATTGCTTAAATTAAGAAAAAACCTTCCTATTAATATTTCAGAAAAGCCTCTTAAATCTCAGAAGAAACTGCCGAATTTGCTAAAATTTTTCTCAGTTCAAAATTTTAAATTTGGTAGTCAAACTTCAAGAGATTCAAGATGAAATGTTGAAAATTGCTCAACTATTAAAGATTTCAATTTGAATTTTTACATTTTTTAAACTCGTTTTATAATGATGAAAATTTGATATTGTACTATTAAAAAAAATGTAAATGATAAATTATTCACTTTGGAACCTTTTTAATTGAAAACTGTTTAAACTTTTAAGCATTTCGGTTAAAAATTAACAATGGTAGAAACGACATTATTTTAAAATTGTTTAAATTATAATATTTTAATAAAAATTTTTGAACATTCTCAATCTCAAATTGTTTAACTATGTACAAATTTAAAATCGAATTTGAAATGCAATCCAAACATATTAATTTTTTTTTAATTACCACCGTTATATTTCCTCCGATAGATTCGACATCCAAATTACCTTGTTCTTGCTTTTAAGCGTAGGTTTAAAATATTTATTCAATAATTAACAGTTAACTCACTTTGTTTTGGAGAGATTTGGGTCACTAGTTTTCCGCTTTTCCCGTACTTGTCTCTGCAAAGAAAATTTATCAATAAATTTGAATGCCTGATTTAAAAAATGTCAAATAATTAATAAAAAATAGTATTTTTAAAAGAATAATATTGAATATTGATTAAGATTACTTTAAAATAAAGAAAGGATTTTGTTATCAAGTAGATTTTTACCTTATGATGTATCCGCTCCTTGTAACTTTCAGACCTGTTTATGTTTGACGTCTTTGGCTTACTGGATATATTTTGCTGCACCCTAATTGTAATCAACAAAGCAAAAATTAATATCTAGAAAATACAAATGAAACTAGAAATTAAAAATAACAAATATTTAAAAATGTAAGAATTAGTATCTACTTCTAATAGTGTAAAACTATTAAAAGATAATTATATACAAACACCACTTCCATGAAAGAAGTGCTTTTTGATCTAACCTTTTTAATGAAGTTTCATATTATGGCCTACAAGTGAAGTACAAATTAGAAAAGATCAGAACGTTTATTAGAATAAATTAACTATATAAAATATAAATATCTATAAAATTATAACTCTTCAGACTTACTCAAAGTATAGATAAATGTTTAGACAAATGTATTATCTGGATGAACATGAAAGGAATAAAATACATTTCAATTCAATAAATAAAAAAATTAATGAATTTAATAAGAATGTGGACATCCATTCGTAGAAGTGGCAATTTGATATAATTAACAATTAAAATAGGACCTTAGCAAACTAGTATCGATCGCCTAGCAGCTTTCTAAATTTAGTCTTTAATTTAAATAGTCTTTAATTTCTCACTTATTTTGATTTCTTATGTAACTATTAAAGTCTTCTATGAATGTTGTAAATGTGCATTCATTCATACTGCGGAGTTGCGATTCATTTACTCGTAAAAAGTATGAATGAAATAGATACTAGAATCATGTTTCTGAGTTGCTCCTACGCGCCCGACAGAAACACAATTTATCGTTTTCAGGCGATTGTGCGAGCGATTAATGTGCAGTAGCGGAAGGCTATTTATCGGATTTTGTTTGACTTTTCGGCAACGTGATTGTGTATTATAGAAGCAACCGATACATTCTATAAAAGTTGTTATCTAAAAGTGCCGCAGGTTTCAAGCTTGATATTTCAGAACTTGTAACTCGTTAAAAGCCAATTGAAATTGATTCCCCTTTACGTTATTGAATGCTCCCTCTCTTTCAGCATTTTTATATTAAAACATGAGCTTTGTTTGATTGAAAACGGAATTCAATATCGAGTGCGGCCAGTGCGATTTTTTACATAAAATAATGAATTTCGAAATGAGAAAGGACACAGTTAACTGAAGGAAATGATGCGAGAAACTGATACCGATTTTTATAAAAAGATCTTTTAATAAAACGGTGAAGAGATACGATTCATTTTAATTATGAATATGTTCTTGAGAATTTGATAAAATATAGTAATTTTTATTTTGCTTTGCAGATTTTAAAAAGTAGAACTAGTTAAGAAATTGAAAAAGACTTTATTTTTTATCAAGTCATTCAAAAGCATAATTTAAAAAAGTATAAGTTAACAAAAAAATGATGTTTACAAAATTTAAAATATCCATTAACATCGAACGATTTAAATTTCAAGACCAATTCTATTTGAATCCCTTTAGATTTAAAAATCGCTTTAAATTCTAGAAAGTTTAAAATATGTTATATATCAAAAACATTGTTATATTCAAGTATTAAAAAGAATCGTTGATAAACTCAAATTGTGAAATATTCCAATCTTGGAAAGTTTCAATTTTGGAAGGTTTCTAATTACGAAGTGTCTGGGGACATAAAAATTTTTTAGTCTATACGCTCACCGAATTTCGATGAACCTAATCGCCTGTTCCAGTTTCCCTGTGCTCACCGAAAATATTTGCCCTACGCTCACCGAATTTTGGTGCTCCAAGACACGGTCCTCTAATTAGGCGAATTTATATTTTTAATGGAACAATACCAAATTCCGCGCTTTCAATTTTGGAGTCAAATTTGGGCATTTCTTAATTTGGGAATCAATTCGAAAACCTCTTATAGTGTTACCTGCCATCAAAATAAAAAAATTTCAAAGCAATCATTTTTATTGTCGCAAAAAAAATATTTTCTGACTCTGGGCCTAAAACGACAGAACATTATAATTTTCCACTATGACGAAGGAAATTTAGAAACTCCGTATTTCAAAAGAAAAATATATTTGTTTTGTTAACAAGATACTTTTGTTTTAAAGTAATTTTTATATCCAACTACTTGCATTCTATCTTTTACTATCATTATTAATTTTGCAGTTTATAAGAATTTTTGAAGACTCTTTTAAAAAGTTTTAAAGCACTGATCAATAATATTAAAAAATTTGATCTGCAAATACTGTTTGAAATATTAATTAATAGACTCCAATTTGAACCGGGAGTGCAAATATCAGGTTACCTTAACTCGAATTTGAAAATCTGAAATTCTTTGATAGTGGCCAAATTCATAAATATGCGGTCTATGAAATGTATAAGATGTCGTAAAAGATCGCATCTCTGGCTTTCAAATTAGACTTGCTTGTTAAATCGGTATTTCGTGAATCAGAAGTTCGCTGTTTGCGTAAGTTGGATCAAAAGATTGCTTATTTGAGTTATCCAGGTCGATAAGCTTTGATTCACTCTAAAATGAATTTAGAAGACTACCAAAATCTGTTTATATTCATTTAACTCTTCACCTTTTTGAGTTTCTTTAACATCCTCCAGTTTTTTCTTATCGCGTACTTTGACTTTATTTATTTTTTCTTCGATTTTAAATTTGTAAAATCTTAGGCTAATTCCTTGCATAATTTGAAGAAAAAGAAACATACATTTCGGAAATGTCCTCCCTCGAGGAAGGGTCGTCCATGCTATCAGCGTGATCACTGCCTCCGCCATAAGCGGAAACGCGTCCCCTTTCGCTGCTACTGCGGGTGCTTCCGGTTGCGCCGCCTCCGCGATGCTCTCCTGAAAAAGTAAATAAACTAATTAATTAGGAAGCCAAGCTTATTGCGCGAGCAAGGCCTGCATTCGCATGAATCGTCAAAGTGTTTGAAACCACTTTAGAGTTGCAAATCGAAAGCAGAAATACTCCATCGGTTTTCGGGAATGGCAAAGGCACGTCGAAAGGAATGCGTCTGTCTCAGATGCCAATATTCTTGCATCTGTGATGACTGACTGTTTATACAATTTCCGAAACGTGCATTCCAAAATTTTAGTTCCAATCTTTCAACCATGGGGGCCGTGCATAAATTACTCAGTTTTTTCTGAAATTTTAAACCACGTACCCCTCTTTGTTAGGGCCCGTAAGTTTTTACACCACCTCCACTCCTCTCATGTTACATAATATTTGCCGACTAAGTTTTTTTCGTGAATTTATTTAGGGGTCATCAAAAAATAACATTAGACTGTTTCTTATGAATTAATACAGTAGGTCAACTTTCAAGCATGTAGATGGATTTTCAACCAAAAAAGATGAATTCTCAAGAAAAAATGTGATAGTTGATATTTCAAAAAAGAAAAGATTTTAATTTTAAATAAAAAAAAGTTGAGTCCTGAACCATATCAGATTCTTTTTCAACCAAATAGTTGAATTTTTAAACTAAAAAGATCAATTTTTAAGGAAAAGTTAGATAGTGAAGTTTTCATCCAAGAAAATTAATTTTCAATAAAAAAACTGATTTTCCACAAAACAGTTAAATTTTCTACCAAATAGTTTAATTATTAAGCTAAAAAAACGAATTTTCAACCCGGAAATATTAATTTTCAACAAAAACGTAAATTTTCAACCAAAAAGTTGCAGTTTTACCCAAAAAATTGATTTTCTACCAAAAGAGAAGAATTTCCAACCAAATAGTTGAATTTTCAACTAAAAAAGATAAATTTCCAACCAAAAAAGCTAAACAGTGGAATTTTTAACCCGAAAGTGTGAATTTTCAACCGTAACAGATTAAATTTTTAACCAGACAAGTGCATTTTTCACAAAAAAGGTTAAATTTCTACAAAAAGAGATGCATTTCCAAATAACAAAAGAAATAATTTTAATCAAATTGTTGATTTTTTAAGTAAAAGGGCAAAATAATTAACTTTTGAACCACATATTAAATTATTTAACAAAAAAAGATTAATTATTAACAAGAAATTTAATAGAAAATAATTTCATGAAGGTGTTATGTTTATTTAATTAACAGACTTTATATTTTATATGTAAACTCAGCTTCCGATTCTGGGCCGCCCGATCTTCAGTTGGCTTCACGCTTGACGCCCCCCCCCCCCTGAGCGTCACTTGACAGCCTATACGCTTGGACAGTCACTGCCGTATCAGAAGTTGTTTACATCGCGTCTCTCTGGGCATATTCTGTTCCAAGGTCAGAGACTACGTACGCGGTCCTGAGTGTTGACATGAAAAAAAACATCCGATTCTGGGCCGCCCAGCAGACCCGAGGCCGGCCGAGAATCGGGAGTTGAGTGTATGTTCGTTCTCTAAGTTTATAGAATTTTTACATAATCAAATCTGTTTACAGTGGAACCTCGCTTATGCGAGCGATTATGGACCGGCCGTAACTTGGATAATCGGGAAACTCGGATAAAACGGAATGTTAGATAAAATCGAAGTCTTAGTATAATACACTGAAAGTATACTTGAATAAATATTCAAATTGTACATGTACAATTACTAATTATCAACCAATCAGAGCAGAGGTTTAGATAAATCTGCTCTGTTTGGTTAAGACAAGTTCATATGTATGTATAATGCACAAGACTCGGATAATACGGACTGCTCTTGCATTACAGCTCGGATAAGACGGGTCAACCATTTTTGTTTCAACCTCGGATAATCGCGAACTCGGATAAAGTGGGCTCGGATAAGCGAGGTTCTACTGTACTTGAAAATATCTTACGTAAGAAATGGTTTTGACCATGTACCCCCTCCCCCACAATACATCACAGAACCCCCTTCCACCCAACCCAAAAGACTTTATGTAATTTATGTACAGCCCCATGGGAGAAAATTGTTGTCTACAATATCATTATTATTAGAACTTTCATCTGACAAAAAGTATTTAGATTATTAAAAAAAGACGGAGATTTGAAAACGTATTATTGAAACAATTGGTAATGAAAATAAATTGACTGTTCGGTTTTTAAGGACGAAGACATGCTTGAAATGAGAAAGGAAAAGATACTCAGAATTGAGATTCTTACTTTTTTTGCAAAATTGCATAATTTATGATTGAAGTCTCTCAAGGTCCATTGTACCAATTCGCAAAATTAAGTTTCAGAAATATCGAAAAGTTGGTAAGAATTTATTTTGGGATATTTATGATTCTTCAAAATGATTCTCATTTTAAATGTATGAACAGGAAACTTTTGAAACTTTTTTGATGGCAGAAACTGGTATGTAGGATTGAAAGCTGTGCAAGCTGTTTGCACTTCCGGTAGACAATCTGATAGGACAGACAGCAGACTATCGACGGCCCGAGGCTAGGACCTTCTCCAGGACATAAAGAGTTTCTGTACCGTCGACAATAAAAGATGTATGAGTCGGTCGATTTTCAGGAAGGGGATTCAGTACTTGAATTGAAATATAAAGACAGCTGCCCTCTGGCGATTTATATTTGTAAGGTGTGAAATTTCTTACTTTCTAAAACTTAAAACCACTAAATTCTCCATCATCAACGTTGACTTTCTTTTGATATATTTTTTAAAAATAAGTTATAAATATTTCCTTGTTTGGTATTAAGTAGCGACTTGAGACTAAAGTTGTGGGGTCGATTTTTAAACTTTGGAAACCATGATGAGCCGAAAAGCTTTTTGATAGATCACATCAGTTCCTCTAGCAAATTAAACTTTGTGGAAGTCGGGGAAGATGAAAAGTTGCAGATCTATCGTGATATTTCCAGTGCATAGTGCTCATGAATTTTAAAAGATCTTATCCAAAAATATCCTTACATTTAAAGGTGTCAGAAGAAATATATATGTATACATACACACACACATATATTTTTATTTATTTCCGCTACTGTTAGAAAGCTTGTTTTAATTTGAGTGAATTACAGAAAACTTAAGAGTTATTTTTATCGTCAGAAACTCTCAGAAAGGAAGTAAAAATAGCGTAGTGGTAAATCCGGATCTGAATGCAATAAAAAAGGTTAATCTCGAAACGTAAAGTATGTGAGGGACGGCATAAAGTGTATCAAGTACATTCGACGTAACCGTAATTGTATACCATATTCCAGTAAAAGGTTCACACGAATAAATGGAGATGCATTACGATGAGAAATGTAACAATGCTGAATTGCTATTACTTATCTACATTCTAGAAAAATGGGTTGCTAATGAAGCACATTTTTTTCTCAAAGTTCACTGAACTTTTAAAAAATTTAGAAAGGCAAGTATTAAGATTAGCAAATTATCTTTATTATTGTTTCTAATACAGAGCAGCCACCAAAGTCCAAAAGAAAAAATGATAAGTCATTTCCCGTTTTGCCCCGGGTTAGAGCATTTTTTTCCGATGATTAAAATAAAAATATTCAAACACTCGAAGCTAATAAAATTTCATTTGAAGTATTAAAAAAGAAACTAAAAGTTAAAGCATTCAAACTTTGAAGCTTTGCTTAACTTCTTAACTTTATATTTTTAACAACAATTTAGAACATTGAAATTCTTTACTCAAGGTTTTAGATATTTTTACTTCCTGCATATTCCTCTTGTCAAACTCAGAAAAGTAGATGACCAAATCAAAGGGTATATTTTTCTACAGAATAATGAAAAAAATAAAAATATTAATCTAATCCACTTTAAGATTAATTAGAAATTATCAATATACTTTTTTATTGCAGAATTCACTAGAGGATATGTAATAAGCCCTTTTTGCGTATTTAGTTTCATTTTTAACCAAAAAAACTACTCAGGCTATTCTATAAAAAAAATGTTACAAGATTAGAATTCTGGTTTCAAAATATTATTTATTACACTACCACCATTTAGAGTGCGGATACTAATAAATTTTTCAGTATTTTAAATCTGTTCATTTCAGATTGTTAAATTTATTAATTCGGAGTTCAAACTTTTTTCGCTTAAATAGATTGAAAGCTATCTATATTCTGAATAAAATGAGCTCAGGATGAAGTAATTACTTCAATCTGTTAAGAATGTATTGCAGTGTCGCAGCGACTTATCATTAATACTGTATACTTTTTTGCATTGCACAAGAAATTAAAGTTAGAACAAAAAAGTTGGAAAAAATGGAAGTCATTTCATTTGTAGGTAAATGATGATAAAAATCAAATTAATATATATTTTAAAGGAATTGCATAGAAACCGCATGATTACTTATTTTATGTAACGCAAGCATGATTTACGCGTTCTATCAGCGTCTTTTTATTTCTGAAACCGCCGTTTACACAACAGGAGGAGCAAGGGCGAATGCGCATGCGCGCAGTACGATTATGGGCCCATAATGGACTCACTATTGTACTACGCGCATGCGTATTCATCGTCCCCTGTGTACGATGAGCGCGTCAACCTAACCTCAAATTTTAGACGTGATAAACTTGTAAATTATACCTTTGTTACATACAGTATCGTACTTACTTTCCGTAAGACTAACCCCTTTTCCATCGTCCCCTGTGTACGATTATGAGCGCATCAACCTAACCTCAAATTTTAGACGTGATAAACTTGTAAATTATACCTTTGTTACATAAAGTATCGTACTTACTTTCCGTAAGACTAACCCCTTTTCCAACAAGTTTAGGGCTAACGTTAGGGAAAATTCCACAATACCAGTCAGTGCCTTATATATATATATATATATATATATATATAAATTTAAAAAAAAATGGTTTCTCGGCCGAAAACAAAAATTAAAATTTTCCAATTTTTGCTTTGTTTTAACCATTCCTGAGTTTTACTTTTTTCACCATGCAAGAATAAAATTATACAATTAGGCTGATGAGTCAATATTTAAATTTTTCGAAATATTTGGTTCCAACTTTAACTGACATTAACTTCTTGCACCATGCAATAACCAAATATTGTACAGTTATGCTGATGAGTCAATATTTAAATATTTCCAAACGTTTTGTTCCAACTTTAACTGACATTAACTTCTTGCACCATGCTAGAATAAAGTATTGTACAATTATTATGCTGATAAGTCGCTGCGATAATACGGCAACTTATACCTTCAAAATGAGCCCAAAAAAAATAAAAAAGGTTTATTATTTCAGATGTTCTTTAAATATAAAAAAGTTACAATTTGAACTATTTTTGCAATAGCTTCTTTAAAAAAAGACAAAATTACTCCATCATGGGCTCATTTTATTCAGAATTTAGATAGCTTTCAACCTATTCAAGCAAAAAAAGTTTAAACTCCGAATTAATAAAATTATTATTTATTATTAACTATCCAAAATTAAAGTATTTTGAATGTTGAAAAATCGTTGTCCGCATATTAAGAGGTATGTCCGGAAAGTATCCGACCTTGTGATGTAACTTTGTACCTAGCTGTGCTATTGTCAAAAACAGATATTTACCATTTAGGGGGGATCTCTATGAGGCCCCCTACTAAGTGATATGGATGTGCGAATCTTTGGTCGACTAGTGTACGCAGTTGCGTAAATGTCTAACCACGTACGCATCGCATTTCAGGATGACGGAACGCACCGAACAAAGAGTGTGCATTAAATATTGCCAAAAAATTGGTCATTAACGTTTGTAAACCATCGTTATGATTCGGAAAGTATATGAAGATTAGTTTATGAGCGATACTCAAATTAACGAGTGGTAAAGGTAACTTAAAAGTGGTCGTACTTCAGTGGAAAGTGACCCTCGCTCTGGCAGGCCTGCAACGGCCAAAACACCTCCAAATGTGGAACGAGTGCGAGTGTTAATTGATGGAAATCGTCGTTTAACAGTGAGAGAGGATAATGGAAGACCCCACAGGAATCCAAAAACTATTGTTTCGGAAATTTTGAGCGAAGATTTGGGGATGAGCCGCGTGGCTGCGAGTTCCAGGGCTGCTGACGGAAGACTTATCGAGTGGAAGTCACTCAGGACAATTTTGAATCAATCAGAAACAACCTGGAAATGTTCAATAAAGGTCATTACTAGTGATGAGTCATGGGTTTATGGTCATGATACTGAGACAAAGGCCTAATCTTCGCAATGGAAGACACCTGGATCCTCGAGAGCGAAGAAAGCGCGCCAGATTCGGAGCAAAATCAAGTGCTCACTGTTTTCTTCGACCAGGAAGGTGCTGTGCACCATGAATATCCTCCAAAAGGTCAGACGGTAAACAAAGAGTATTGCCAAGGAGTTCTGAAGCGATTACGTGACGCAGTAAGAAGGAAACGGCATGATTTACGGAAAAGTGGCGACTGAGACCTTCACCACGACAACGCATCTGCCCATTCATCGCAGTTTATTCAGCAACTTCTGGCGAAACGGGGCCTTACACAATTTCGACAGCCCCCATACAGTCTTGAACTGGCTCCCTGTGACTTCTGGCTGTTTCCCAAATTGAATTATCCTCTTAAGGGAAAACGATTTCAAGACGTAGAGGAAATAAAACAGAATGCGACGAAGCAGCTGTTAGCTATTCCGAAAGATGACTTTAAGGAGTGCTTCCAGAGATCGCTGGAAGAAGGATGTGGCTTCCAAAGTGGAGTACTTTGAGGAGGATATCATCGCCATTCACCAGAATTAACTCTTACTCCTGGCACACCACAAGGTCGGATACTTTTCGGACAGATCGAGTAAATGGCGGTAGTGTAAGGGTCAGGGAAAAATCAGGAAATTTAAAAAATGAAGTTTTGCAGCCATCCTGAATATGTGTATACTATTTGATGTAGTTTCTAAAAATACAACTAATAGTAATAATTAGTTATTATTACACCGCATCAAGTAAAATCCCTTTTTGGGGTAAGCGTAAACTCTAGGCTTTTTTTAATTTCTTAAATAAACGAAAGAAAAATAAGAAGAATGTGAAAATTGTACACTGAATCTCTGATTTTAATCCGCCAAAAAGACCAAATTGAATTTTCAACAAAATAATTTGAACCAATGAAGATAAATTTCAATCAAATAGACGAATTTACAAACAAAAAATAATAAACTTCAACCAAAACCATTTGCATTTTCAACCAAATATGTAGTTCAATTTTCAAGCCAAAAATACGATTTTTTTTAGAAAACGGTTGAATTTTCAACTCCGGTAATAGAAATTTAAACAAAACAGTTAATTTTCGTTTTAACCAAATAGTTCATTTTTTCACCATAAAGATGAATTTTTCACCAACAAGATTAAGTTTCTACCAAAACAGATGAATTTTAAACAAAATACCTGAATTTTTAAGCAAATAGTTCAATGCTCAACCAAGGAGTTGAATCTTAAAAAAATAAATTTTGAACAAAGTTGTTCAACTTTCAACCTAGTAGTTGAATATTCAACAAAAAAATGTTATTTTTATCAAAACAGTAAAATTTTTTACCAAAAAGATTAATTTTCTACCAAATAGTGAAATTTTCAACCAAATAGTTGAATTTTCAAACAAAAAGATGAATTTTCAATGAAGAAGATTAACTTTGTACCAAAAACGACGGAGATTTAACAAAATACAATAATTTTCGAAAAAACAGTTACATTTTTTACCAAGAAAGTTTAAATTTTTACCTAAAGAGATGAATTTTCAAACCAAAAAGACGAGTTTTCTACAAAATAATTACTCTTTTAGCCCGGAAATATAAACTTTCTACAAAAAAGTTAATTTTCAACCACATAGTTTAATTATTTGCCAAACGAGATGAATTCTGTACCAAACAAAAATTAACTTTTAAATAAAAATAGTTGGATTTTCATATTGGGTTCTATTAATTCAATTCGCATTTAAGCACAAAAAAACGAGAAAAGGTGGAAGTTTCTAGAAAATAAAAAACGTACCAATAAAACAATTACATACTTGTAAAATAAAGTCACTAAATTTTTCCTTTTTTTGAAGCATTTCAAAAAACTGTTTACAAATTTATATTTTCAATGTGTGATGTCACATTTTGCACTAAGCCTCCCCCTCTCCCAGTTTGGAAAGCTCATCTTTTTTCCAGCTTTCTGTCAGAGCTATTAGTACTCTACACCCTCGACACCAAATTTGATATCGCAAATCAAATGTCATTCAACAGTGGATAAAGCGTATCCTCGTAACTGGCCAGCTTCCAAATTTTCTCATCTTATGTAGGGGCTTATCAGCGGCCCTCAAGAGTGCAGTAGACTGTAAAGCGGTCTTATGCTTCTGGATGTTATGGTAGAATTTCTAAGTTTAGACCACCTAGCACGGCACGGGCACGGTAATGCTGCCGGCAAAAATTCTGGGGACGGAAAAACAAGAAGAATCGTCGCTGTAACCACGCGGACGATGTCGTCGAGACGGGAAGGAGGGTCTCGGTCTCCGTCTCCGGTTTCCGGAACAGGGTGACACGCGTACTTACAACGGGGGACCTAAAAATACGCGAATGAATGCCAGTTTAGATTTTACTTGCATGCCCGAGAACGAGACGTTACCTTATTTCTAATCTTCTAACCGACGATTAAGGCACAGCCAAAGCAGCACCGAGACACGTTTCATTCTCAAAGACTTTCATTTTTCGATACTTAAATGCTTCTGCCGACGAAAGATTTCAGTTAATCCCACTATTTGAGTTCGGAATTCCTCTTTGTGTATTTTGAAATCCCTTCGGGAACCACTGGTTGACGAGCTTCTACCGAAATTAGTTGATTCATCATATACTTTATGGGATTCCTGGTGGAGAGATATTTCCAACAGGTGGTTTGATAAGACTAAAGGGTTTTCCATTATGTGAATTAAAATAGGGTTGTTTAACAACTTGAGATAAAATAATCCTTTAATAGTTCATTCTTACAGGGATCACATTCTTTCCCCTTTTCCCCTGCGTTTCACATATATTCGAAAAATATCCTCCTTTTCCCCTTTTATCTTTAAAACTTAAAAATACGACATTTAGAAATACAATACTTGAATTACGCGAGAAATTCTCTGAACTTAGTAAATGTAGGGTAATGGGTACAATGCCCCCCCCCCCCAAATGATTGGCCATTTGCTTTGAATTTACGTAATTAAGAAATATTCACAAATAAAATTTAATAAACAGTGCAAGATTGTTCGCAAAAAAACTCAACTCTATTATAAGTTTTAATTGTCAATATTTCTTAATATATGATCATTTTGAAGTGTCCAATCAGTGTCTATTATATCAGGGTGGTCACTGACCACCCTTTTACTTTTTTAATAAATATCGTCTACCTCTTCGAAAAAAACGTGTTTGGATTTGTACTCAGTGTTGCCAACCATCTCCGTTAAAATATCAAAAATCATTTTGTATTTAAGATCTGTTGAACATTTGTCTTTTTGGATAGAAAATTGGTCCTTTTGGGCTAATTAAAAAATTGAATATTCCAAAAAGATCAACTGCGAAATTAAATATTGTAACTTGAAAAATTCAAAGTCAGACGTTCAAAATTGGGCCACTTGAATTTTAAATCTGTTTAGGAGTGTTGAGCAGTCTCAAATTTTATTTATAAATCTTGCCAATAAAAAATGTACAAATATTTAGGTATTGGCCGATTTAAAATAAAACTTCAAGTTAAAATATTGTTTCGTTAAATCTGTACAAATTAAATATTTTTAAAATACATATAAAATATTTTAGGCACTCAAACTTGAACTATTTTTAATTTGAGATTAAGAGCATTGAAGAGTGTAGTTTCAATTTTAGATGAAAAGTATTAATTATAGTAAAGACGAAATTTCAAATCATGCAAAGCAATATTTAATTATATACTTATAAGTATAACGATTTAATTGTTAAAAATTGAATTTTTTAAAGTTCAAATTATGAAAACGATTTAAAACATACAAAAATTGTCTATTGAACCATTTTTTTGTCAGACTTTTTAGATAGCTGGGAATGGATTTTCAACGATCTAGGGTAAGAGCACTGCGTCAGTTATTGGCACCCCCTCTAATTTTTTTTAAATATTAAGAAAATGCGAACATTTATCGTATTTTACTGACATTATTTTAATTCTACTATCATTTTTGCGCAAAACGATATATACAACTTATGTAAAATAATGTCAAATTTAGGAGTTAAATATTTAAGTCTCTTTAATTTTTAGGGTGCCAAGAATTTATCGCGTTTTATAATGAAAATCTTCAGCTGGCGACATTTTTGAATTTTTTTATAGCAACTTTATAAACAGGTAAATATGTTGCATTTTTGTAGGTATTTTAAAGAAATATTTAAAATTTAATAAAAATAAGAATTAAACCTCGGTAATAATGTATTTATAAATTTTAGGAGGGGAGGGGGGTGTCAATTGAAATTAATACAAAAAGTATGGTCTCTAGTAGTTGGCACCCCAGTGCCAATGACCGGACTACGCAATTCTGGAATGATTTCATTCATTAGCACTCCTGCCTCGTCAGAAAAAAGTCGTTATTAGTTAGACGCAAAAGTAGCTAAAAATGATAATAAATGAAGCTGTCATTTATATACCGGTGATCGTAACCTCCAAAGTTTTGTTCATCATTTATACTTTTTAGGCTTTTAGGTACATATAGGTAGATATTGTTTTTATTTAAATTATAAATAGAATTTTATTATCTTTATACATATTATGTTTAATAACATTGTCGCACAATTTTTTAAATATTACGCAGGAATTTATGTTATTATAAATAGCAAAAGTATCTATTCAATCGGTGGGCGATTTATTTTCACTATATTTATATATCCATGTTTGAATTTTTTTCTTGATTTTACTAGTTTAAATCAGAAAATGAGAAAAATAGTAACATTTACGTTTTCTATTTTATTTATTGGCCTATGTATGCCCATTAAAGAGTGTCTCTGACGGAAGAAAAACGTATCCAGAAGAGCAAATGTGACATGGCTAAGCTTTATAGATGCTGTCAAAGATACTGGCTTATCCAAAGTGTATTTTGCGTAAAATTTGGAGTATAGGTATGATTATGACTATTTCAGAATTCAATATGTCATGTACTTATTTCCTAATTTTTTAAAAATAAATTCTTTAATGCCAGAAATCGTAAAAAAATCATTTAACATTATTTAAAAACTACCCTAAACCTAAACCTGGTTTTTATCACGACAATTACCTCAAAACTGTTCAAAATCGAGCGACATTAATTGTTATTGGCCGACTCTATCTATAAGTTTCAAAATTCATATTAATTGTAATTTTGTTATCGTTCCTTTTAAATGCAGGATGTTTCAGTACATTAAACTTCGAGCTCAAATGTTAAATTTCAGTTTAAAAATGAATTACAGATATAGACCTAAATTTATTAATTTTAAATTAACTTTGACGCTGCGGAAGTTAAAAGCATTTAAATATAAATGTTCTTAGTTTAAAAGCAAGCAAACTCAACAGTTTCTAAAGTTAGAAGCTTTTAATTCACTTCCAAGATAAAATCAAGATTTATGTCTTGTCCTTAAACAAAATTAATCAAATTGTTGATACAACTCTTTAATATTTATTTTAAATCATTAATTTAAGAAAATTATAATTTTTACAATATTTTAACGAGACTTTAGTAGAAAGTGTGAAAAACTGAAAACTCTGATAAGAGTTTATCTTGCAAAGAGCTGTGAACCAACACAATCACCCTAATGATTAACGATATCTATATGAAGCTCATTGTCAGTAAAAATTTCGGACAATTAAATTCATGCCGCAATATTTTTCAACTTATTATATAAATAAATATATATATATATATATTATTTATATTTTAATGACAGTGTTAGATCAATTTCCGTAAAAGGAAGTCAGAATTTATAATTTGTAAAGGTGGAGGATTTGGCCGGGAAAAATTCTGAAAGATGCAGTTTTTGAATATGTTTCATGGAATCTCCCAGAGCTTGTGAAGGTTCCCATTTGCACCACTCAGTGTAAATATCTACATCGGAAAATTTACGATCGAGTGTCTATGGTCAGGTTAGCAGAAACCGGCGAAAACTGACTTGCTTGGATCAAAAGTAAAATATAACAAACTGCGCTTGCTACGAGTTTTGAATAGTTACAAGAACATTCGATCAAACTAGAATTTTCCATCGTACAATCTGAATAAAATTTCTTATTAATATTTTTACTCAAAAATTACATATAATAAAAACAGTTGCAAAGCTTTTTCCATAAAATAATTTTCCGTAAGATTGAGTAAGAGTTCATCCCTAATTTTTCTCCTACCTAAAAAAAAGAGGTGCAACGATACCATTTGCATACATTGTTGTGAAAAACCAGATTGGTTGCGACACTGCGTGAATATGACTTTTAGTGGCGGTTTTCAGTTCTATTAATAAAGATTAGGAATTTTCTGCATCATCAATTTTGTAAATTAAAATTTATAAATAAGTAATTTTATTTTATGATAACATTTATTTCCAAATGTTTCTAAACATCATTGATAAAAGAGAAAATTTTAATAGAAGATTAATTTTAAGTTTTGAAGATTTCCAAACATCTCGAAGAAGAATCTGGATGTTTTGAAAAGATTCGATAAAATGTTAAATTAATAATAAATTATTATTAACGAACTTTACGAAATTATTAACGTTAAATTATTAATAAATCGAATTTATTCGATAATGATCTTGAGAAGATTTCAAACAATTTTAATCAAAATGCAGATTTTTGAAGATTTTGAAAAAATGAAGCTTTTTAAGAATTTTGAAAGTTTTTATGAGAACACAAAAATTCTTATGATTCCTGGGAAAATTTCAAATGACTTCTCATTTCGAAAAATTAATTTTACGAGAAAATTTAAAAAGATTTCAAATAATTTCCTAAAATTTCAAAAAAGAATGCAGAAGATTTCGAAGCACAAATTTTCATATTTTCAAGATTACAAAATTTTAGAAGTTTTAAAATTATACAAAAAAAATTAAGACTTGAAAGATTTTAACATTTTTTGAACAAAATGAAAATTTTTGAAGATTTTAAATAAAACATTCGAAGCTTTTACAGAATTTTGAAAGACTTCAAGAAAGTAAACAACTTTTCTTAAAATTCCCGGGAAAATTTTAAATGATTTTTTATTTTGAAAAAGTAATTTTTAAAGAAATTTTCAAAAGATTTCTAAATATGTCAAAGAAAATCTGGAAGATGTTAAGGAGATTTCATCTGTTTTGGTCAATAAAATAACTATTTCGTTGAAAATTAGTATTTTTGGATGAATTCAACTCTTTTTGATTTAGAATAAAATCTTTTTTAGTTGAAAAATCAATAATGACATTTTTCGTTTATAATTATTCTTTTTTGGTTGAAAATGTAACTATTTTGATGGAAATTCGTCTTCTTGTGCAAAAATTTAATCTTCTCGCTTGAACATTAATCTGTTTTGGCGGAGAATTTAACTATTTTGTTAAAAATTCGTCTTTTTGGACGAATTCAACTGTGTTTGATTCAAAATAAAAATCTTTTTTGATTGAAATATCAACTATTATTTGTTTCGTTGAGGATTCATCTTATTTGGTTCGACTGTTTTTGATGGAAAATTAAAATCTTTTTTCGTTGAAGATAAGTTTTTTTTGTTGGAATTTTGATTTGACGAATCTGAAATCTTCAAAAATCTTTTTGAATTTTATCACGAATCTTAGGAAAATTATATTTATACAACCTTGAAAAATAAATATTTATTCGAAATTTTCATTTTTATTAACATTTTTCCTCCCTCAAATCGAAAAACTAAATGCACGCATAGCATGCTATTGACGATGCTAGTTCCTAAAAAGAACTGAATAAAAGTTTAGATTCGTAATTTATTTTTCATTGACATTGAGGCTCAGTTTTTAGGATTTGAAATTTCCATTGAACGAAACAAGTTGCATAACTGACACGTCTCAGAAATCCAGGTGCGAAATAACTCTGGCTTATCAAAAAAGATGATAACAGTCACGGACATTATTGACATTATATGATGTTGCACGCATGGATAAAAATCTCGCAATGCCCTGAAGGCGACGCTAAGTCGTAATGGCAAAATAGAAGTATCGAAACTCTCTTTTATTTGAACGCGAAATTTTTAGATCAACCACTTTCATAAAGTTCTGTCCTTGCGGTTGCAATGCAACGATATTGCGAATTATTGCGATTCAAAGCAAGGGAGTAAATAAATAATAATTTTTATGATCCGGAAGCTCTAGAATTTAGATCCAATATGAGAGAAAAAGTACCTATATTTTTGTCTGAAAATGGCGTACTGGAAGAGCTTGCGGAAAATTAGAAGAAACTGAAGCAGCTTCCTCGTGCAATTCAAGGAAATTCCATGATAACCATTTTTCGATATACAGGGCAACAAAAGCACTCTTATGGCTATGGAGCTTCGGATGTTTATTGCGTTTCACTCAAGTTGTACTATTGACATAACTTTTTATTAGGGAAATAAAAATTTATCTTTTGCGAAAACCTTAGAAAACTTCGATGAAGTCAAAAAAGACACTTATTTGAGATTCTTAGTTCTAGTTTATTTATGAATAACTTTAGGAATAATTTGTTCTTGGCTTAACTCATTGACAAACAATGACATCCAATTAAAATTATTGAAAAGAAACCTTACCTTCATTATTAAAGTTTAAGAATGAAATAAAATTTCAGTTAAAAATTAATTTTGAAGAGTGACAAAAAAACGAGATTATTGTTGGAAAGTGGTTATGAGACATTTAGAAATTGAGGACATGACGATAATGAAAATTTATTTTATTTGATTAAACACTTGAAGAGTTGAACAGAAATGATAAATTTTTATTTATTGTGAGCTTGATTACTAGACCAATAACTTTCGAGCAAGGGTGAATTAAAAGATGGGACAGGGGTGAATTAATCAATCAGGGGGACTTAATTTCGGAGAGTGAATGTACGAATGAGATCTTGAAACTTTATCAGCCAAAAAAAACCGAGACTGAAGAAATAATCTCATTGTCTATCCAGAAATTAATTAATAAATTCTTTAATTAATTTTCTGGGATCAAGCCACATTGAACCTCAATTACATCTTCGTTTAGAAATATTATTTCACAAAGGAAGAGAAATGAAACTTTATAAAATTTATATTTTAATTTTTTTTAAGAACTACGTAATTTGGATTTTTATTATTCAAAGTAATTATAATTCAAAATAAAGAAACTTCTGTGATAAAGAGCAATGAGATAGAAATTAGGATGAAAATAGTTTTAGAGGGTGGAAAACTCGAATTATATGGCTTCGATCCATCAATCAACAAAAATGCAATTATTTATTCAGAGATGAGTGTAAAATTTTATGATACATAATTTCTGGTCTCATAATTACTGATCAGTAGCATTTTAGTTTTATTAACCTTTTAAATCTTGAAAATTGTTTAAACTTGAAGTATACGGTAATCTTTATTCGGTGGAAAAATTGAATTAAAAAAAAAATAAATTTCAAATTTGAAATAAGGAAAAACTCTTTTAATTTATAATCAAGTTCTTAAGGTAGTTGTGATGAAAATCAGGCCTCTGGAAAAAAATGATTTCTATGATTTTAAGAATTGAAATAATATTATCAGTCACTTTTTAGGAATAAACAAACATAATTTTATATGATTTTTTTATTATATATTTAATTATATATTTATATGTTTTTGTAAATTAAATTTTTCTTGCTGTCGCTTCTTTCCCTTTTTTTTACAAATGGTTGACTTTCAATAAAATCATGATTTATTTTTTTTCGGGGAAAACATTCCCTACAACTCTACTGTTCAAAATTGAAAAAAAAAGTGAATAATATTTAAATATAATTATTTGTTAGAAAATGTTGCCTTTTAAAAAACGGTTTTAACCATTTCAGCCATAGATAAATTTACTTTCAAAATTGGAAACAGTAAAAATGTAGAGAATATTTTCTTCCAAAAAGTAAGCCATCATTTATTGAAATTCAACATTTTTTTATTGGTAAGAAGCGATAGTAAGAAAAATTCGATTGCAAAAAACATTGATAAAGTAAATGTTTTTTGAAAGTTTAAAAATTTTTCCTTTAAAAGTATTTTTTTTAAATTGAAATGACATTAGCAGTATAATTGTCTCGATTCTTAAAATCATAAAACACAATTTGTTTCTGTTTCGTGTGACTGAAATTTCAGACAGTTAAAGATGTTCGTATTGGTCCATCTAATTGAAATAATTTTTTGAATCAAGCCGTAGGGAATTCCAGACTTTCAAAATTAAACAGTGACAATTATTATACTCAAAATTCTACACTTTTAAAAAGTAAACGATTGAAAGTGAATAGTTTCTAATTAGCTAAGATACAAAATTTGAAAATTCAAGTTCAAGCCTTCAAAACAGAATAGTACAAAATTTGGTTCGAAGTTTAAGTAGTTTAAACGCAAAAATTTAATATTGTACGATTTTGAATTGGAAATTTTGAAAATTAAAGAATTAATTAAATAATAACAATACATATAATAATATAATATAATATAATATAATATAATAATATAATACATATAATAATAACAATACATTTTTTTTACTTTCGTAAACAAGCATTAAAAACTGCACATTTAAAAAAGTTTAGTGTTCTGAAGTGAAAAATTAACAATTGAGAGTCTTCAATATTAAATATTGAAATTCGAGCCTTTAAAACTGAAGAACTTTAAATTTGAGGCCTTGGAAATTAAACGATCATGAAATTAGGTAATCGAAACTGAACAATTACAAATTTGGAAATGTTCCAAATTGAACAATTTCAAACTCAAAGCTTGCAAAATTGAACAATTTTAAGTTGGATGTGTTTGAAATTGTGCGATTTCAAATTGGAAAGCAATAAAAAAATGTCAAAACAAACTAAGAATTACATAAAAGTCATTTATTATCCAACAGGAAGCCTTCTGATATGAATCATCCGTAAAAAATATTAAAAATCCCCGAATAAACCGGGGAATGACGTACCGGGGATTTTTTCTAAGATGTGAGTGGCCACCCTGCAAATTTAAAAACCACTTCTGCATCTTCCGTACTGAAGATATACATATTCATATACAAATTTACCATTAGCCCCTTTGCAATGTTTCAACTGATTCTTAAAAAAGACAAGGAACGAACCTTTGCAATAATCGTGATCGTGTGGAGGCTGCTCAGCGGGATGAAAATCGTCGTATCCGGTTAGAAATGCACCATGGCACGAATTAGTATTATCACTGGGGTTCACAAAACACGTAGGCGTAGTGATACCGTCAAAACGTACAATTAAGCCGGCATGGGCAGCATCGACGATCTCTTGGGGTCCACGAATTTTTCTCACGGCAGCCAAGGTGTCCCAGACTTTACTGGCGATTGAACTTCTACTATTTGCATGTGGTGACCTCGCCTTGATGGTCTTTGATTTGCTCTTTTTTGCGATCTTGTCTCTGCTCACTTTATCGGGCACCGAGGTGCTACCTACTGAGTTTCAGTCGTGTTGTTTTTACACCCTTCGACTACACCGGCGAGCATCAACGCGCGCGCAACAGCGCTCGTTTGCCGACCTAGCCGGTGAAAGCCGAAAGTTTTCAGACAATCCAACTTGCTTTACTCTCAACTCGGCACAGACAGACTCCCTCAAAAGCACGTTTTCCCGTTTTCCGGCATCTGCCTCCCCCTTTCAAGTGGAAATACCACTGGAAATACCAAGAATTCTTCCGCGACCCACCGTTGCAACAGTATTTTGTATAGATACCTTCTTGCGAATTTCATGATTCTTGTGGAACATCTCTCAAGAATGCTCGTTCTTTAAATTAGGAAATTTAGTTTCAAAAAATCAGACTTCCCAGCCCAAAATGATCTCAAAAATGGGGAAATAGGGTAATCTTTTTACGTAAATAGTGGAATAATAGGGGAATACATTCTTTTCAATAAAATTAAGGTGGTATCATGTCAAATTCAATATGAAACGATTTAAATTCCCAAGACTTCAAGCTGAAATATATTGCATTTTCAAAAAAAGAGTTAAATCCTCAACCAACAAATATTTTTTACCAAGAGATTAATTTTCGACAAAAAAGTTGAGTTTCAAGCTAAAAAGACCTATTTTAGAAAACCATTGACTCTGAAACCCGAAAAGATGAATTTTCAACCAAATAGTTAAATTATCAACAAATAAAATTAATTTTCAAGCAAAGGAGATGAACTTTGAACTGGTTAAATTTGTAACCAAATAGTTGAATTTTCAACCTACAATGATGAATTTCTAACCAAATGGTTGAATTTTCTAACAAAAAACATTTAACTTATTAAATTATTTAAAAAATATATAAAAGCTGGTGTTTCATCCAAAAAATATTTCAATTTTAAATGAAAGACAGTTGAATTCAACCAAAAACAAAACGAATTTTTAAGCAAATTAGCAACTAGTTCAATTTTCAGTTTAAAAAATTTAATTTCAACAAATAAAAAATATAATTTCAACTAGAGATAAATCTGCAACCATAAAATTTCATTTTTTATAAAGTACGTAGTTCAACTTTCAACAGAGTTGTTGAATTTTCAACCAAAAAAGAGGAATTATTAACGAAAAATGTAACAGTTGAAGGGTGGTAGTACAGAACTAAATAACCAACAAAATCGGAATTTTTCAGGAAAGTGAAAAAATATTCTGTAAAATCAACATCACCATTTAAAAATAAGACAGAACTCCACTTCCGAGATGACGTGTTGTTGATTTAAGCCCAAAAAAATTTGATTAGAGGCAGTTATCCATTTTCGGTGAAACATATCTGGAAGTGGACAATTTCAAAATGATACTGACCGCAAAGTGTAAAGAAGATTTTTTTATTGGCATTAGGGTCAATAATGTTTATTTGTTTTGTGTTCTACAATTAATTGTTAAAAAAGATATCTATTTTTAAGTAAATTGAAGTTAGATTTTTGATGTATCGTCCCGGACTGACTCACTGGACTCGTACAAAATTGAACAGGATAGGCTGCGGATTGCGATAAAAAATGAAATCCACAGTTTAAATGAAAAATAAGAACTCAGTTCCGAGATATTGAGTTTCTGAGTGAGGATAAAAAAGTTTTTATCTCAAAAAGTAAACCAATTTCGAAATAAATCATCTAAAAATTTTGAGGTTACAATTTCACAGGTTTTGAAAATCGGTTTTCGGTAGAGATTGAAAATCAAATTTTCAATTTCTCTCAATAAAACAAATACATTTTTAATATCATCTTTAGAATAGTATGAATGATAATTTCTCCAATTCTTGTCAAAAAAGATTAAGAACTTTGTCTGTCGGAACGAGTTGAAGTGAAAACATTTAGAAAACTTTATTTTCTGAAAAATCTAGTTTTGTGAATTTTTTCAGAAACAGTAAAAGATACAGCTTTTTAGCAAAAGGAAAAAAGATGCACCATCAAATTTCCTACAAAGTGAATGACCTGATGCGTAAGCAAATTTTATGAGGTGTTATTGAATCCGGAGCCTGAATTATTGAATTTTTTCCGGTCAATTTAAGAGTTCAAAAGGTTTACATGATTTCAAACCATTTTTAAATACTTCAAGAGATTTCTAAACATATTGAAAGATTTCTGATTTATAACCCGGAATTTTGGAAATGAATTATAATTTTGAATTTAAACAGGCATTTTTTTTATAAATTCCTTTATTCTACACAAAATTTGATATTGTTTTCCAAAATTCCCGATCCATGTCAAAACTGTTCTGTTCCAAGTTAAATAATAATTTTATTCTTTGCGAAAATTCCTTGTAAAAAAGTCTAAATTGTAATTCCTTACGGAAATCCGCTATTCCCAAGTTAAAATTATAATTTCTTAAGGAAATCGCTTGTCTCCCTGTTTCAAGTCAGAATTATATTCATTTAAAATATTTTTTATCTTAATTCATAAATATATTGACTCCCTTTTCTAAAATTTGGAAAAGGGTTCCAAATTCTTATTTGGAACAAGAGATTTTCAAAATCTGACGAATTCTGACTTGGATAGGGGATTATTTTTGTAAATTCCCTTTTTATAAATCAGAATTAAAATTATTTTCCAAGATTTCCCATTCCTTGTCGAAAATTATCTGTTTCAAGACATAATTATAATTCATTATTAAATTCCCAGTTCCAAAGTAAAAATAATAATAAATATGATTTTGACATTCTTGACGAAATTTCCTGTTTTAAAGTGAACATAAAATGAAAATTATCATTGTTTACAAAATTCCCAGTTCAAAAGTCGAAATTATAATTTCCTGTCTCAATTGTCAAAATTATATTTCTTTACTGAAACTCCCTGTCTCTATCACAAAATTATAATTCTTCACGGAGATTCCCTGTCCCCAACTCAACATTAGATTTCTTTATGGAAATTCTATGTCGCAAGTTAGAATTATAATTCTTTTTGAAAATTTCCTGTTCCAAGTCAGGATAATCGTAATTTTTTACGTGCATTTTTAAAAATATTTCTTTTATGTATTCCCGGGCTCGATTCTCGAAGTCGAAATTATAATTCTTTTGCAAAATTCCCTATTCTAAGTCTTTTTTTCATAAATTCCCTGTTCTAACTCAGAAGTATAATAATAAAATATATGAAACCACTTTTAATTTGCATGTTAGTTCTTCGAGAGAAAAACCCCCGTCACTGAATCACATTCCCGGTCATTTCACGGGTTTTCCTCGGTGAACGAAATTCCCGGGTTTCCGGATATGTTAGACACCCTGGAGGAGCCTTTGAAATAATTTGAAAAATAAAATTAAGGAAGGAAAGTTCTTCGTGAAATTAGATAGTTTGATGGGTTTGGGCAGGTTTGAGAAATTAATTGGGATAAAAATTCTTCGGATACAAGGCATAATTAATTATATTATTTATTTAATTTTTCTAATAGTTAAAATCCGGTTTGTAAAAGTGAATACTGATTTATCGGCATATTTCAAGTAATGTCAGCGAAAGAAAATTGTTGTTCGGCGAAATAGTAGTATAGCGGGACCTTTAAATATATTTTAGAAGGAAAACTGGCCCAAGGTTTAGACAAAATTAATAAATGGGTTTTTATGAGCAAACTTTTTCCTATTTCTTTAGATGCAAAAATCAACATTTCGAGGCTCCGTTATGCTATATGTTTTCAAGTAAGAATCGATTTCGAATTATTCATTTTACAGAACTGGAAAACGAAAATTGTCCTGTTTCTCAGATAATTTAAAATAATTTCTTCCATGGAGCTTGTAATATCTTGACTTCAGAAATAGAATTTTTGAATTGCGAATAAACTTTTTCTATTTCTTGATCTCATGGCCTGATTTCTCTTCCAAATTACTGTAAGAAAAAAAATGTTAACCTTGGTCAATTAGTATTTGGACGAGTTGAAAATTCACTAATAGTGTCTCTCATTAGCCTATAAGTTAAAAATGATTTTGAACTGAACCCAAAGAAAAATTATATTTTTATAAAGAATTGAGCACTTATTTTAAAATTATTATAAAATTGCAAAGTGTAATATAATTTTATTTCAGTAGTTCTGCACAAATATTCAGAAACAGTCTTTGTTATTTTAAACAGTTTGCGTGCAAATCAAAGTAATACTGAAGAGTTAAATCAAAGCGATCTACATTTTAGCGTAAGCACGAAAAAGGAAACGTTTTTTTTCTAATATACGAGAATTTCCATGAACAAGATAATATTTTTACTGAAATAAGAACGTCAATCTGTATATGAAACCCGATTGTATTTCGTCGAGTCATCAAGAGTCAATATCACGAAGAAACTTACGTTGATAAACCTTTAACAAATAATTATTTTCCAAAATCAGTTCTTCAATTTACACTTTCAAATAACACTGGTATTATTCACGAGAAAAATCACAGTAATAATAAATTGAAACATGTGTAAAAATAGATGTGAAAACTAATAAATAACTTTCCATTCAATAAAAAATAATAAATTCTCCACAAAATTTGTTAAATGGACTCCTATTTGAAGTACTGAAGCTTTTAATGTTTGAAGCTTTGAATTTATTTTAATTTGGATTATTACGAAGTAAAAATTAAAAGCGTAAACACTTTTTTGTTTATAGTTTTGTTCTGATTCTTTTCAATTCCGATCCTTGAAAAATGCTAATGCTTCAATTAAAACTTTATTAAAAGTAGTTCTTAATTGAGAAGTAAAACGAGAATTGTTTCAGTTGTTGAATAAATAAAAGGCTTAATGACCAGGTAGGAATATTATTGCTCTTAAAATACCTATTCATATTTCAAAAATCAATACTGAGCAACATGAATATATAAAAGTATAAGTGCACTCGTACTTTATATAATACCTAGTTTGCATTAGTCAAGGGTCGTAACCCGTGAAAAGACCCGGAACCTATTCAATTTCCTCTCTTGGTAAAACCTCAAGTTCAAGCTAAGCGGCTAACCGCTGAATTCAGGTTGTACAGCGCCCAAAGAAAATCAAAGTCTACCGTTTATTCCATTTTTGCTTCCTTTTCACAATTCTTAGATTTTAAATTCTTCCAAAGAAACCAGTATTTTAACATTCTCCTCGCAAAATATTATATTCATGCAAAATTTTCAAATTAAATTCTGTTCATTTCCTAAACAAAATATATCTATACAACATTCAATTGTCAATTCTCATATTGTCCTGCACTGTACAGGCCTCAGACTCGTTTAAAATACTTTAAAATATTTGAAATCCCTTAAAATCCGTAGAAATCCCTTCAAATCTTATCATTTCTTTTCAAATCCTACGAATCCCTTAATGCTGCTGAAATCTCTGAAATCCCTTAAATTCGTAGTAACCCTTAGAAGTCCCTTAAAATTCAATTTTATTTCATGTATTTTCTAAAGCCGTCTAATAGAAACCAGTTGGAATCCCTTGAAATCTTTTTAATATCATCGATATCCTGGATACCTTTTTAAAATCCGTTGGCATTTTCTGAAATCCTATGAAATTCTTTGAAAACCCTTACAAAGTTTAAAATTCGTTAAATTCCTTGGAATTTTTAAAAATACCCTACGCTTTTTAAAATCCCTTACATTTTTTTAAGTCCCTAGTAATCCTACAAAAATCGAATAAAGTCACAGCATATAGAACATCAATCTATATTTGTTTAATTTCTTGAAATCTTTTAAAATGTCCTAAAAGCTTTGAAATCCCTTCATATCTTTTAAATCCGTTGAAAACCACTGAAATCTATTAAAACCCCTTGAATTCCGTTGAAATCCTCTAAAATCCCTCGAAACCCTCAATTTTTTAGTCCCTTGCAATTTATCGAAATTCTTTCAATCTTATAGAATCTTTTAATTTCTCTTGAACTCACATGAATCCGTCAAATATTGTAAGATTGCATGAATTCCCTAGAAATCTTTTGAAATCTCGTAAAAACATTTCGAAACCTTTCATATACTTTAAAATGTTTAAATCTTTGAAATCCATTGAGAGCCCAAGAAATCCCAAATAATCCGTAGAAATCCCTTGAAAACTCATATATTTACTCTCTAGAAATTCCCTAAAATCCCTCGAAATGTTAGAAATCGTTTGATATCTTTGATACCCTTTTAAAATCCCTGGAAATTCTTCAAGTCCCTTGAAATCTATTTAAAAAATGTATTCTTTAAAGTCCTTATAGACCCTATAAAATCGCGTAGGTCTGGTAAATTACCTGGAAATGCCGTGAATTATCTTGAAGTTATTGTTATCCTTTAACATTTCTTCAAAAATGTTGGAAACTTTGAAATCACTTCAAATCTTTTAAAAATACGATTTTTAAGATGGCAAATATGTCAATACAGACAATCAACGAAGAAGTGTGAAAATACGTTTAAAGGCAAAGTGAAAAAATAGTTGCATTAGCCAGAGATTTAAGAAAATAGTACATCATTAGCGTCATCTATAAAAAAATAGTAGCAAAATAATTGCTCCGTAAAAAAGTGTCAACAAGTGAATATTGTGTCGTGATTCCGAGGCCTGAGTGACGAAAGAAAAAAGGAAGGAGACTTCATTGATTTTTTTCTATGAAAGGGAGACATCTGAGAAATAAAAATAGGTATGAGTAATAATAAATTTAAATAACCTGTTACGAAGGGAAGAGAGGCGAAATGAAAATTAAAACAAAATCAAATTCCGATTTAAATTCCCCACTTGTTCCACGTGTCCGATGAAAAAAAAAATGAAAAAACTTGGGAGAAGTCTAATGCCGAGTTTCAGAGTTGTTTCTCATATTACCATCAATTTTGAGCTTCCGATTGAATTTATTCCTGTATCTTTCGGAGCTGAGCCGCAGGTTTACGAAACTTCTACTGGAGACCAGGGGTGGGCAGTTGTTGACAGGATGGGGCACAGGATGACCCCCATCCAGGGGGTCTTGTAACTGTAAATCCAACATGTGCGATTCGACCTTCGCAGCTTCTGCGACCTGTTCTTTCTATAAACTGGTCACAATTTCTCCCAAAGTCCTAAAGCGATTCGCTTCCTTCCCACCGTACTCACTTCCGGTCTCCCACCAAGTCTCGACTCGATTCTCTCTTTCCTCGCAACTTCTTTTTCCTTCTATGACAACCCGCTATCAAAGAACAGTGAAACGAGGTCGGGACTCTGTGATTTTTCACATCCACATCCACATTGAATTTACCCATGTAACTAAGTGTAACAGAAGTCTTCTTGGTGTCCTATAGTTGACGTAGTTCACAATCTTTGCTCGCTAAAAACGCGATAAGTGCCCACGCTCATCGTGACTCTGCCAAATTGACAGAAAATCCGAACAATGAACACATCGAAAATTACAGTTTTTTATTGTTTAGACTGTTTTTTTTTATTTTAGTGTGAAAAATAATTTTGAAGAGTGTTAGTGAATTTATGTTTCGAATTTTGAATGCATTTGTTTAATTTTAAGTAACATATTGCAAAGTGGATTGTGAAATTGTGTTTAATGAACTGCAAACAGAGATAATAAAGATTGTCTTATATACACATTTCTTTAGGTGTACATTTTTAATAATTTCGTGTCACATATCACGCACTTGATTAAAAAATACATTTTAATATCAATTGTTAATTAGATGTTTGAATATCATCCGGGTTTTAGACACTTTTTTAATTTTAAACCGACAGCAAAAATCTTTTCCGATTTTAAGTTGTCTTCAAACCGACTGTGTTCGTAAAAGTCTGGCATGACACTGACATGAATAATTCACTAGGTAAACACTGCCGTGTAATGTCCACATACAGAGATTAACTGAACTGGAGATCGGAAAAGATCGAAAACTTTCGGGTACAAAAAACTGGCGCGAAGTCTGCGAACGTCAGTGGCTCATTAGTTCAATTCTGTTCGGTTCAGACTTTCATAGGGACGTCACGGATAAAGTTCTAATATTGCGTGGTGCTACCAGGGCCGTACGATTAAAAAATCACGCAATATTTTATTTAAAATAATCAGTAGATAGAAAAAATAATTTAATTATTTATATTATGCGATTTCAGGGCGTCTACTGATCAGGCAATTTGAAATCGCCCCCCCCCCTACCAATTTAAAGATGTCTTTTTGTAATTTGTCCCAAACCAATGTACAGAAATGGGAATTTGACCACAAAATACATATACAAAATTTATGTCGTAAAGAAGACAATAATTTATTTACACGTGCCAAACTTATCCTCAATCACATACTGAAGTGATAAATATTAATCAAAACTACATTGCTGGTCAAGATAATGACACATCTGCTTATCGATGCTTGCTATAAAATCACAACAACTTATCATTGTTATTGTGAAAATTTTTGCCTGCATTATGCAGCATGTTTAAAGTTGAAACAAAAATGTTGGCAAAATTTAAATGTTTCTTCCGCAGCAAGAAATATTTTTATAAAATATATGGAAGTAATCACGAGGTTTCTATCTTTATCCTAAATACATATATTCATTTGATTTCTATTATTATTATTTTCCTAAAAATGAGATGTCTTCAAATTTTTCAAACTTTTTTGTATCAAATTTAAAAAATGTTTATTATATTAAGTTTTATTTGCATTTTAAGAAAACATTTCAATTTGCACTATTCCTGCAATATCTTCTTAAAAAATTGGCAGGATGCCTTCATCCTGATTCATTTTATAGAGTATTCTGATAGCTTTCATCCTATTCAAGAGAAAAAATGTTGACCCTCATACAATTAACATTAAAATAACTTAAGTAATCATCGAAAAACTTTTATTGTATCACAGACTATAACGGAAAAAATTTATCCGTAAAAAAGTCAAGAACTTGTATGGATGAATTTCGAAGTTTTTTACGAACAGTTCGAATTTCCTACGAACAGTTCCTGAAAATTTCAGACTGAAATATAAAGAGGAAAAATTTTATTTGCGCGATTTAATTTATATTAATTTATAAATTTGCAACTCAGAGGATTCGAACCCTCAAAGACTACAGACTCACCAGTTTTTAAACATAAACCAGGAGTGCGTAAACACGCGCAGCCATCAAGGCAAAACAATATAGGTATTATAAAACTTCTAGCCACTCATCCGACGAGCTAGAAGCACACATACGAGCGCACACACACGAGCGTACACATGCACCGCGCATTTTGGCGAGCGTGTGTGCGGGCCACGTACAGGCGAACCTACTTTCCAGTTCCCAGATTTGTCGGGCAAGCTCGTGAGTGCTCTGAGAATCTTTTCCCAACCACTCGTAATATTTTTGTAATTATTCACGTAAAAAAAAGTGATGAACCGTTTTAGAAATTTCAAATCGAGTTCGTCAATTCTTTCTCAAAGTTCGCAGATTATTTACAAAAATATATCAATATCCGATGAATTTTTCTTATATCCGAGACCTAGCTACTAGTTCGTGACTTTTTTACGGATACATTTTTTCCGTGCACGTGAAGCAATCAGATTTTCCTCTCTATGATTCTCGACTAAACAATAAAAAGAAGATAAAGTAGAAAAAAGTCGATTTTGCGATAGAAGAAGAAATTCCCGGGCTTTTTCCGGCCGGTTAGATACCCTGGATTTCTACCAGCTAGAATAAAATTAATTCAACTACCGGCCTCAAGTTCCTAAAATACGCATATTTATATGGGTATTTTTTTATGCTTAAGGTCTGAAATTTAATTCATTTTATTTTTTATCAACAATTTTATTAATGACTTGATTTAATTTTGTAGAATTTTTTGTGGTCTTTATTATAATTACAAATATGAATTTATTTTTTATTTGGTAGCAATATTCGTTTGGGTAATTTCCAATTGCAATTGTTTATATTTTATAATTTAATCTATTACTAATTCATTGCTTTTAAAATTGTATGCCTTATATTAAATAGTTTTATAACTAGATTATTTGAATACTAAGATTAATTTAAAAACTACTATTTTCATTCAAATTCACGAAGTTTGAAATGTCTGCACACTGAAAATATCTGTTCTACATTAACCGAATTATGGTGAACCTAGGCACGGCTTAAAATAGAACAAGTTTCAAAATTAGGATTTCTTTCAAATAAACATTACATTCTCTTCCTTTGCTTTCCAACATTAAAGTTTTTATTTCAATTTAGATGCTTTCAAACTCTCATAATAATACCAATACTTTTCGGTTTTTCACAGATCTAGTTCTTTGTTCCCTTTGTTTGAATTTTTTTTTGCTTGGGGCAATATTTTTCAAGATATTATAAAAAAATAAACATTTCATTACGAATTCAAACATCTATAACATATTTTCTAGTTAACTGCGCGAAAAATACTTTTACGGCTTTTCATCCATTTGAAAAAAGAATACATTTTTCACACTCCGAACACAATCGGTCGGAACACTTTTTCGGAAATACACCCTAATTTGGTGCATTTTAAAGTTAAAA
This sequence comes from Andricus curvator, assembly GCA_932195095.1. Lineage (NCBI taxonomy): Eukaryota > Metazoa > Arthropoda > Insecta > Hymenoptera > Cynipidae > Andricus > Andricus curvator. The sequence continues at coordinate 236,084 of CAKNYM010052317.1, read as the reverse complement.
TTACTTTCACTTTGGTGGATTTCAATATTAGCATGGCGCTTAAATGATAATAGTTTTCAATTTCGGTTGAAATTAAAGAAAACGATTGTCAATTAGAATTCTTTACAATATTTTGCATTAAAAAGGCTAATTTTTGGTTTAATTTTAATGTTTGGTTTTAAGTTTAGACTTTTCGCAATGTAAATTTTTCAAACCTCAGACTCTTCCTATGCTAAAATCCAAACTTTCCTTATTACACTCATCTCCCGATTCTGGGCCGCCCAATCTTCGGCCGGCTCACGCTTGACTACTTCTGCCCCCCCCCCCCACTTTAGCGCACCTTGACGGCCTATATGCTCGGATAGTCAGTGATGTATCAGAAGTTGTTTACATCGCGCTTCTCTGGACGCTGCTGTGCCATACTGTACCGGGTTCAGAGACTACATGTGCGGTCCTGAGTTTTGACATGAAAAAACGCATCCGATTCTGGGCCGACCAGACCCGAGGCGGGCCCAGAATTGGGAGATGAGTGTATTTTCGAAGCTTGCAAATTTTAATGATATACAGTTTAGGGGTGTTCAAAAAAAGGAAGTCCGAATCACAACTTGCATCTTTGATTTTTTTGGTTAATTTTGGGTTAAAAAGAAATCCGTGGGTGGAGAAACAAATTGGATAATATTTAGAGGTCGTGAATTTGTCTGTTTTTACAGAAAAATTAATTTTTCTCGCAAACGGCAGATCATAACGCAAAATTATACAGAATATCAAAGATGCGGCTTATTAAAATGAGTATTTTTTTATCATAAGTTTTTCTTTTTAATAATTTTGCATACTTAAGGAGATATGTGAAGTAAATTGTTATAAAGAAGTGTTCATCATAACCAATTTTCAAAAATAGTAATTTTACATGTTTGTATGAATTGTTTCTTAAGAACCTAAAAATAATTTAAATGTATATTATAAAGACCTCTCAGTAAGTGGAATAGATAGATAATTCACGCTTCTCTATCAAAATTTTTCTTCGCATATCTCCTAAGTATGCATAATTATAAAAAAAAAAAACGTATGATAAAAAAAGACTCATTTTAATGAGCCGCGTATTTTATATTCTGTACAATTTTGAGTTATGATATGCCGCTTTCGAGAAAAATTAATTTTTCTGTAAAAACAGATAAATACGCGATAAGCGACCTCTAAATATTATCCGATTTATTTCTCCTTCTACGTGGTTCATTTATAACCCAAAAGGAACAAAAGAAATCGAAGATGCAAGTTGAGATACGGAATTCCTTTTTTTGAACACTCCTAATACACACTTTGAATACTTAAAAGTTCGTAAAGTTTCTTTCAGATTCAATATTTAAGAACTTGAATCGATTTAAGAATATAATTTTGAGCCATAATAACAAAATTTTTCGAACCAGGTAAGACTGCTTTAAAATTAGAATCTCTGCAAACATCAGATTCTTTCTATCATTTCAATACTTAAAGACTTGAACAAAATGAAAAAATATTGATAACAGGGTGGGCGCAAAACTTCATTTTTAAGATTCCCTCACTTTTTCGTTTTCCCTGGCCAATAATATTGAAAGACTAGAATTCAAATATTTTGTAATAAAAATGAAAATTTTTGAAGTTTATTATTCTTGACGGTTATTTATTTTTCTTGTTATAGAAATTTCTTGACCAACAAAATTCCCTGACTTGATTTCCAGGACCTGAGATGATTTTCCTTGACCTGTAGCCACCCTGGATAAAATAAAAAAATAATGTGGGTTTACGAAAAAAATCGGGACCCGACTTTAAGACACACTTCTATAATTTAAATTAAATTTAAAAATATATTTTTAAATCGAATTAAAAATACATTTTTAAAATAGATTAAAAATTGAAAATATCCTTCAGACAAACTGTATTAAAAATATTAATTAACAGAACAGATAATGAGCTCTTGTTAAAAACGGATCGTCCCTTTAAAGTTTAATTAAACCTCTACAAAATGTTAACTTCTAGACTCCCTCAGTAAACAATTTCTCGTCTATAAAACCAATAAATGCTAATGTAAAAGGTCAACGAAATCTTTTATACTCTCATCCACTCGCTCGTACAACCGACGTGAAAAACCTGCCTTAAACAGTCACGGACGTGACCATCAGTGCCATAAGTTCTCTTCATCAAAATTAATATTCCGGAGAAGGAGAGACCTTGAACAACGAATTATCGAATGCCTCTTAGATTAAATCGATAGAGATTTTCCCATTAATTGAGAAAATAATTATGTGAATGACTCATTCCAGGCACGTCGTCTACCTTCTGGAATTTGGATTCCAGTGTGACCGCACTTTGTCAAATAGCCTTTAAAAATACACATTGTCAACTTAGAAATATGGACTCTTAAAGTACAAATACAAATAGCACGGCATTTTTTATCCAACGAGCGCCAACTTTGATTAGCTTTTACTCAGATCTGTCTCAAATTTTTTATTTTACTTTTTAAACAGTGGATTAGCACAACAGATGCTGATTATTTTTTTTTTGTAAACAGCAGATCTTCTATATAGTCAGACATGACGTAAACGATTAAAATACGGCATATTACAGAACATGTGGCGTTTGAACGAGAGCATCCACACGTCCTTGAGAGGTTGAAATTTATGGATTACAGGGCCAGAGTCAGTGCAACAGCGGTAAATTTCAAACGCGCATTTTCCTCTATCGTGACGCTAATGTACTCGAGTTGCGCTTAATATTCCGATAATAGTTCGCTAAATAAAATGCATGATAAATATCGGAAAATGAGGCTAAAGATGACTAAATTCAAAATCGATGCGAAAACAAATTTTGGTTTTGAATTCGAAAAATAAAATGGAGAAGTCTTAATAGAGCCATTCACAAATTCTCTTCTTTTGTTTAATCTTCGGTTTTTTATAAACATGGACTCATCAGGATTTTAAGTCTACAACGAAAAGTTGATATTGTACGGTGTAGATTCGAGACCTAGTTTCAAATTCAAGCATTACATTTTTTTTCAAGAATGGCCCTATGAGAATATCAATTTTCGAAAGTATTTTTTTTTTTGACTTACCATTTTCTCCATCCGTCAACGCACCTTCTTCTTCTGACCTTTTGATACGCTCAACTGGAATAAAAACGTATTTAAAGTAATTGGATTTTTAGAGTAGAAGTTAAAATGGTTCAGAAATAATTTAGCTTACTGAGGTGCATATGATTTTGATGATGTGGTTGATGGGAAGGAGGTTTCCGTTCGGGACGAATTCTTTCCATAATTTTGCTAAAACGGTCGTTTCCCTTTTCCTTTCTAACTAGTGGACCAGGACAGTTTTCTTCCACGACACGAACACATTGACGATGAACACTGAGAGTGCAATCTATAAAGAGATTAATAAGAAATATGAGTACCTTTAGCATTTTTATATTCAAAATAAATGAATTAAAGGAACATTGGACAGAGAGCATTATTTAAATTTATCTTTAACTTACTGCTGCATTGATATCCCTGAGGTCCAATTCCACCAATAATGTTTTGGCAGTGATTGCAATAATCGACGGTGAAATATTGATGAGCTATAAAGTGATGACCTCGGACTGTCATTTTTCTTGCTTTTCCAGTGAGCAATCGCGCTTTGATATTTGTTTTATCCTTGGCGACGAAAATCGGAACCCGCTCGATAGACACCGGCCGAATTTGAAATATTTTTGTCAATACTGTTGCCAAACCAGCTGCTATCAGAAACTGACGGAGATCGACATTTTCTTTCTCTATATCCTCCCTGAAAAGTTTATTAAAATAAATTATTATAGGAGATTTAGAAATTAAAGTATCAACGTAAATTTAGAGAATTTCGATACTTACAAATAAGCTTCCACTTTCGGTAGAAGGAACTTCTCGATGATTTTTATCTCTCGAGGTTTGTCGGACATACTTTCATCGAGATCAGAATCGTTGGGTCCAAATAAAGTTCCCAGACCTGCGGTTCTCTTCACTTGAAAATCGGCTAGCTGCTCGTTTAATTCCTCTTTTGCTCGTGCCCTTGCTTTCCAAAAGATCTGAAATAATTAAAATAAAATTAAATTAAAGAATGAGTTTGAAGATTCAAAGTCTGGCAATACGTTAGGCTTTATTGACCAATCAACAATATTTAGGAATTAAAACCTATGAAAGATACGTACTTTTCGCAAAATCTCTTCTTTATCAGACTCTTTTAAAAGTACGTCGTCTATCTCTCGCGCCACATTCTCGTCCACGTTGTTGAGACGTAGAGGCTGAAAATAAAGGAGAAATAAATTAATATAATTGAAATACTATAGAGTGTGAAAATGGGAATTTTGTAATTTGTTGGATGGAATTAATTTATTGAAAAATACTTACAGCGCCAGGTACTAGAAAACTAGAATGTATTTCGTATGCCCACTTTCGCATCTCCTTCGCATTCCCTTCTTTGTACAGATCCGTTATCAAGTAAAATAACTATAAAAAGGGAAATAATAATAAAGGCTTGGAAAAGGTTAGTACAGTAATACAAAATCGTAATATCGACTCACCAGACTGGAGAGATCGTTAGTGGACAAAACGTAATTAATAAAAACTGCAAGATGTGCGTGATGTCCCCACAATCTCGAAAGGTATTTAAAAGGACCGTGGTCCTCTAATTGGCCCTGAAATTAAAGATAATACAGTTATTAATAAAAAAGAAACTTCTATATTTTATAACATGTCTTGTAACTGGGTTTAACATTTTTATAAAGATTCTTTTTCAAAATATTGGCGCAAAAGAGAAATGACAATATGAACACAAGTGACAAGGAATTATAAACCCAATTTTTGAAGTGTAAATTAATATTATGAATTTTTTATTAATGGAAATTTAACACTTTTAAGGGACAATTTTACTTTTTTTATTACGGGTTATATTATCAAAAGTACCTAAAATCTGATAAGATTTTTATACATACATATAAAAAAATGTATCTTACCACTTCTTGATCACTCATATCGTCATCTTCCATAGATATAATTGGTTTTTGAACAGGTGGAAGACCAGGATTTTCCGCGAGGCTCGCATTATGTTTCGGAGGCGAAGTCAAAAAACTGTCGCTCTAAAAATAAAGAAATAAAACGAGAAATTAGGATATATAATTTAAATTAAAAAGCAGGTCGCTTTTGTGGTAATTCAAGCTTAACATTTTTTTATTTGGTCTTAAAATTTGGCTACATTTATAGAGAAACTGGAACAGTGATAAAAAAACTTATAAAAGTAATTTTTAATTTGTCTTGAACAATATTTAGAATCAAATTTTAATTAAGAAATAATATATTAAAACAATATTTAAAAAATTGAAACTTAAAGTGTTTGGATAAAAAGTTGATTTAAAAATTGATCGTAAAGATGATTAAAAATTTTTTTTAAACACTTTATGCTTTTGAAATCGAGTCTTAATTTTGAAAACAGTTCTAAGGCAAAAGTACGTCCAAAAACTGGTAAAATTTGTTTACTTTTCAAAATATTTAACCCAGAAATGAAAATATCCATGACGATTGGGATTGAAAACGCTCGAATATTTAAAAACAACCCAAAGGAAATTGGAAATTACTTTAATTTCTGGGAGGTTGATCACTCTTCAAATCTGGCGTACCAGCCTTCGTGACATGTGAAATTGTTTAAATATTTGTGATATCTTTACAATCTTTCTGAAATCTTTTAAAATTTTTATCAAATCATTGAAATCTTTATGAAATTTGTTATATCTTTGTGACATTTTTTAAAGCTTTGTAAAATCTTTTTAAGTTTTTGAAATATCTGTGGAATCATTAAAATCTTTGTGAAATCGTTTTAAATCTTTTGAAGTTTTTGAACAATTTGTGAAATTATTGAAATCTTTGCAATTTTTGCGAAATAATTGAAATCGTTATATCTTTGAAAAATTTCTTAAATCTTTGCATAATCTTTGAAATTATTGTGAAATATTTTGAAGGCTTTGTGAAATATTTTGAACTCTTTGT
>CAKNYM010052317.1:186380-230073 GCA_932195095.1 Andricus curvator | reverse complement strand
TCTGAAATCTATGAAATTTTTGCGAAATCTTGTGAAATCTTTTGAAAATTTTTTAATTTTTCCGAAACCTTTTAAAGTTTTTGAAATATTTGTGAAATCATTAAAATCTTGTGAAATTGTTATAAAATTTTTTGAAGTTTTTGAACTCTTTGGGAAATAATTGAAATCCCTGTGATATCTTTGACATTTTTGCCACATATTTGAAATCGTGGTGATATCTTTGCAATTATTGTGAAATATTTTGAAGGCTTTGTGAAATATTTTGAACTATTTGTGAAATCATTGGAATCTTTGTCAAATCTTTTGACAATTTTCTGAAATCTTTGAAATTTGTCCGAAATCTTGTGAAATCGTTTGTAGTTTTTGAAATCTTTGAAATTTTTCCGAAATATTTTAAAGTTTTTGAAATCATTGTGAAATATTTTGAAGTGTTTGAAATCTTTAAAACCTTTGTGAAATCTTTGAAATCTGGTGTACATTCAAAAGTCAAGTGGTCACTAAATTACAAGAACTTACATCATTCAAACCGGAAGACGTGGAGTTGTTAGAACTGGGAGTTGGATAAGGTGGAGGTGGAGTTCCTGGAGGTGTGATGTGCGGTGGATCGTCCAGGTCGATTCCACTATGTCGTCCATGTCTCGGTGGAGAAAGATCTTTCATTGATTCCGAGGCTATCAGTCGTCGGCTGGCTTCTGCTGGTGAAATCATCGTCGTTCCCAATTGTTCAGGACTCGATTTTGTTCGCTGATGTTTATTAAGAGAACTTGGGGATCCCAGATTCGTACCCTGTGATAACTACAAAAAAAAACCAATCTCGTAATTTCCTACTTCTTAGAAGTAAAAAAAAAGATTATTAGCTGCAGATTCACTTTCATTAGATAAATTAAAATCAGACAAGATATAAGTGAAGGCTGACAGTACAGAACTAGATATCCAACCAAATCGGAATTTTTCAGGACAGCGAAAAAACATTCGGTAAAATCGAAATAACCATTTAAAGATAATACGGAAGTCCACTTCCGAGACGACGCGTTGCTGATTCAAGCCCAATAAAATTTGATTAGAAAAATAACAAATGTTTGATGCAAACAAATTATTCTGTTCTGAGAAAATCAAAATATAGGTGGAAGGACTGTGAAAAAATTATTATTTTTTTCAATAAACGATAATGATTTCAGGAAATATCGTGAAGGGAAGAACAAAATTATTACTGAACTAAAATTAAAATTTGTTATCACTGTATTAAAAAATGATAATTTTGTATGCAATAAACCTATTTTGGGAAAAATTTTGATTATCTTGTTCTGTACTGCACTCTGAAGTACAAATAACCTGATTAGAAAAATTAAAAACCTGATTAGACAAATAAGAATAGAACTTTTGGTTATGAATCTAATGTGAATTTAGTATGGAGGGAATGTTTAATACTGAATTGACTGTTATGGGATCTTACAAAGTGAATTTATTAGACTTTTTCTTTCCATATTTACAATGTTCAAAGCAGATAGATAAGTATTCGCAAGATTAGTTTTTTAAATTTTTTCGTGTTAATAGAGGTGGCATTTCCTTAAAATTGCGTTATACATTTTATTTTAGGCCAAGGGGATTATTTTGAGAGTGAAAGTGTACAGTGTATTGGCACTTTTCTAATTTTGTTGCAGAATGGTTTAAATACTAATTTTTTTTTTAATTACTGATTCTCTTGTTTCCTTTATAACAATTTAAAAATATCCAGGAATGCTACAGAGTTCGGGTTGTTAAATTCCATTTTTTAAACAATTGGGTCCTTATTTTTGTGGAACTACCTGGTAAAAAAGTCTACCTGTTGCCAAATAACCCAGAATTAACACAAATTGAGCATACTTTAAGAGAAATGGAAGATACTGGAAATTGAAATATTAAAATTCAAAACTATCTCTAGGTTTTCAATATTTATTAACTTTTCCAAGTAGTTTAGATTCCGTAGCAAATCTGTCAAACTTTTTTGAATATTTTCCTCTCAAATGTTGGGAATTCTCTCAGGAATTATATATTTTGCTAATGCTCCTATAGCTTTGCAACATTCTCAGAACTCAATTTAGCCAAGTTCCATATTCAATTTTGAAAGACAAAACTTAAAAAAAAATAATTTAAAAGCTGAGGAGTTAACCACTAACTAATGAATTATGCAGGTATTTTTTCTGAATCCAGTATTGAAGCAAGTGGTTACCCCCTAGATTAAAGCAAACGAATAGCTTAATAATAAATAAAATATTAATAATCAAGCAATAATAAAATGTAATATTTGAAATCTTAGTGATATCTTTGAAATGTTTCTTAAATCTTTGCAAAATCTTTGAAATTTTTGCAAAATCTTTGAAATTTTTGCGAAATCTTTTTGAAATTTTTTGAAATCTTTGATATTTTTGCGAAATCTTTTTAAATCTTTTTTTTACATCTTTTGAAATCTTGAAATCAGGTGTACACTCTAAAGTTAAGTGGTCAACCCCTCGTTAATTTCGTTAAGATAAAACTTAAACAAATAAAAGAATGTAAAAGCTCAGGAGTTAACCACTGAATACTGAATTATACAGGTATTTTTTTCTGAATCCACTACTGAAGCAAGTGGTTACCCCCTCTTTAAGAGCAAACGAATAGCTTAGTAATACATAAAATAATAAAAATGAAGAAATAATAAAATGAAGCCTTTCTGAAGATGCTCTTGAAGAAAGATGATGATATTTTTGATATGATTTAATGGCACTAGGGCGATTAAACTACTTACAGAGTTAGGTATGCCATGACTGGTGGTGGGAGGCGTTATTTGTGACAGCAGTTGTCGCTCCAGCTGGACTGTGTTGTGCGTGTTTGAAGTGGGTGGAGGTCGGGGTGGTAAGGGGGGTGGGGAGAGACATTGCATGGAGAGAGAATTTCGAGAAGGCAAGGGTGGCGGCACATCACCACTACCGCTACTCGAGGGCAAATGATGGCCTGGGGAAGAGGAGGTGTTTGTTACCGAGCAAAGCTGTAAGACACAACAAAAGCTGGTTAAACATTGTTAGCCAGAAGCCTACACGAGCACACACCCTTAAGGCTTAAACGGTACGAGAACTACCACGTGCTTGTGCGTTAGGGTGTTCCTTATGACCTCGGTCCAAAATCCAGTCAGAAATCTTAAAGTTACCTCTACTTTGTTAGGAAATGTTCAGGGTGGCCGCAAAACGTTACTTTTCAAAATTCCCCGACTAAGCGAAAAACGGACTGAAAGTTACTGATGAGCATTAATAATATGACCAATGTTCTTTTAAATTAAAAATAATTCGATGAAATTTATAAGGAATGCAGGCGAATTTTAATGAATTCTGGATAAATTCATAAGACTTCAAAACAATTCAAGTTAAATTCAAAAGAATTAAAATTTATTGGAATACATCCACTGATTTCAGTAAAATTTGAGTGGATTTAGAGAAATTTAAGAGATGTAAGAACAATATTCGATGAAATTCATGAAAATTCATGGTCAATTAAAAAAATACAAGTGAATTAAATACAATTCAAAGATATAAAAAATTCATTGAATTTAGTAAGCTTGAAATGAGTGTACCAAAATTTAAAGAAATTTAAAAGAATTTGATGAAATGCCTAAGAATCCAGGGTGAGTTTAAAAGACTTCAGGATGAATTAAACAAACACTAAACAAAATTCAAAGAAATTCATTGCATTAAGTGGAATTGAGTGAATTGAGAAGAATTCAAGTAAATTCAAAAAAATCAAGAGGATTCAGAATATTTCAGGATACAAAATTTGAAAACCTCTTCAAATATTTGAAACCCTACTAAATCCCTCACTTCTTGTGAATAAATACTTTGAAATCCATTAAATATTAAAATATCATAAAATCCCGTGAAATTCTATTAAATCTTATGACATTTCCTGAAATCCTGGAAAATTTATTAAAATATCTTAAGAAAATTCTAGGAATATCTTTGCAAACACATGCAATTTTTTTAAATTCCTTAAAATCATTGGAAATCCCTTAAAAGTTTTTTAATATCTTGAAAATGCCTTGGAATTTTTTTAAATACTATAATTTTTTAAACCCGTTCAAATCTTTTCAAATTAATGAAATCAATTAAAGATTCATTGTAATCTTCTAAAATTCCCTAACAATTTTCAATTCCTTGGAATTCTTTTCAAATCCCTTGAAACTTTTCAAAGCTCTTGAAAATGCCTTGGAATTTTTTTAAATTCCCTCAAATATTTCAAATCCTTTGAAATCACATTAAATTGCTGAAATAAGTTGAAAATTCCTTGGAATTTTTGAAATACCCTAAGATATTTCAAATTTTTGAAATTCTTAAAAATATTTAGAAATACTTTGAAATACTAAGAAATCCCTCAATTCTTGTGAATAATTTCTTCAAAATCCACTGAAATATTATTTTTTAATTACATAAATTCTTATGTTACTTCTTGAAATCCTGTAAAATGTATTAAAATACCTTGAGAGTTGTTAAAATCCCTTAAAATCATGGAAATACTCGGAAATATTATTAAATCTTTTGAAATCCCTTGAAACTTTTTACAGCTCTTGAAAATTTATTCAAAATTCCTTGGAATCTTTTAAAATACCCTAAAATATTTCAAATCCTTTGAAATCTTTTGAAATCCCTGAATACTTGTTAAAGATCTTGACAATTCCTGGGAATTTTTAAAAATACTCTAAAATCTTGAAAATCTTTTAAAATCCCTTGACATTATTGAAATCTGTTAAAAATGTTAGAAATCTTTTGAAATGTCCTAAAATATTTCAAAAGAATTAAAGAAAATCCAGACCTGAAATCAATAGTGGTAAACCCATGGGTCAAGCTATTGAAAGAAAAGTGACTAAAGTGATATTTTTATTTAAAAAAGTGATTATGGTGACTTTATCTTAAAAAAGTGATTTAAGAGAAAAAAGTGACTAAAATTGACTGCCCTGATTAGTCTTGGCAGTTACTTAACGTGCTTCTTACAGAAATTCCCTGACTTTTTCCTGACTTCCAGGTTTTCCCTGACCTGCGGCCACCCTGGGAAATAGGATAAAGATCGGACAATATGTAGGTGCTTCACCATTACATAAAAGCTGACAAATTTGATAACTAATGCGCAAAATTGAATTTTTTAAAATGAAAACCGTAATCTTAATTTGATGCACCATGCAACTGGAGGTTGGGAGCTTACAATTTCAAATTTTCTAAAAGAAGGAACACCCTATTGAGCGTTTGTGATTGCATTTACTATACAGCTTGCCATTTTTTCTAACTCGCTTTGATAATGTCTAATTTTATCGAGGGGTACATACATAGCTTCTGGAATTGATGTACATTAAGTTATTGTAGTCACTTTGTAATGAGATACTTTTCAACTAAAATTTAGAATCATCCAAATTGTATTGATATTAATTTAAAACTCACCCTTGAAAGGTAGTTTCAAAGTTTGGTGGCGAACTTGAATCTTTCAAAGTGACGACAATGAATTCCTTGTCGTTTGGACTCGTCGACTTCTGTCTTAAAATTCGGACAACTAATTGTTCGACACTTCGTAAATGTGAAGGAAATTTTAATTCGGACATTATTTTCAATAAGATTCTTTGCTTTATATATTTACAATTAAACAATATTTAAGTTTAAAGGCTTTATTTTAAATGGTTAATTTTTAAGTAGTCCAAATTCAAACACTGTTTGATGAACACTGTTCTTTACAATCACGCAAATGCATACATTTCAAATTTCTAAATTATGTCTCTTTAAATTCAAAATTATTAGATTTTGAACTTATTTCGTTCAAAATTGTTCAATCTGATTGTTTTTAATTTAAAATAAAAATTTTAAAGATGTATATTTGAAACCAATTCAGTTTGAATATTTCAATCTAAAAGTACTTAATTTGTATCACTTTTAACTCTAATTTCTTTATCTTCAAACTCTCTGCTTTGCATATTATTCATTTTTAAACGCTTTTCTTTCGAAACTCTTCTTTTTAAAAGCTTGTTCTTGAACTTACTTAAATTTGAATGCTCGAATTTCAATTTTTACGTTACCTGGTGTACATCAAAGTTCGAAGATATGTACCTCTCGAGTTTTCTATTTCTAATCTATGTTAGATGAGTCAGTCTCCAATTTCAAGGGAGTGGTATATTCCGAATTACCGATTGTTGGTTGTTTTTAAGCTTATTTACATTTGCAAACCACCTTTGGAATTACGAGTAGTAACCGCACCGATTATTTATTTTCCTTAAGGCGTTTTGCACTTTCAGAACTTCAATAATGATTATCATGATTATGATTCTATGAGTTTAAAAGCTAGAAGTACTTAGAATAAATTTTCTAGCTTTTTAAAAGACAGGTACAAAACGCCTCAATGGATCTTTACCATTTTTAGAATCTAGATTTTCTAAATGTGATACTAAAAAATGAGATAAGCAGAGGAAATAACTGCATACATGGTCGTTGTTCGATACGGAATTAAGTCTTTCCTGGAGAACTCGGACTCTCCTCTCGGCTCCGGTTAAGTCCGTTTGTAATGATGCGATGCTGTTGGTGTTTCCAGCTCCCAGTTTGGCGAGTTCGCTTCGCAGCATCTCCACGTAACTTTGTTCCTTTTCCAACATTAATTGAATTGTGTGCACTCTTTCAGTCTCTAGTTGCCTTTTTTTCTCGTGCTGTAATAAATCGTAAAGAATTAGGGAATTCTATAGTGTATTTGGTTAAATAAGCAGGTTTGCTGTTGGATCAAAACAGGGGTGTCCAGTGGAGACCTACGATAAAATTCCCGTACAATTCCCGCAGGCTTTTTGAAAATTCCCATACACATATGAATTAAAAATTTATTTCTTATAGAAACGATTGTTGTGACAATTTATTGGGGGTTCCTAAAAAAAACTAAAATTAATAATAATATACAGAAAATAGGTAGATACTGTATAATCAAATCCAAGAGATCAACTCTTATTCTTCGTCTTTTGTCTCTTGTTTTAATAAACAAAATTTAAATAAACCCTTAAAAAATAGCACGAGATTTTTTTGCTGATGCATTTGAGGACATTCTGCTAATAAAAATTCGCTAAAAATATTTGTTGTCTCTAGAAAATAAATAATGTTAATGCAGTAAATTTGTAAAATACTGAGTTGTGTGTTTAAAAAAATTATATTTATTTCCCTAAGCCATTATGTCATTTTGTGGAGTTTGAAATTATATTTTTTCTAGCAAGCTTTAAAACTTATTCCAAACGCCTCCGAACTTCTAAATGACAAAAAACGGCCAGAAAAAAAATTAAGGAGTTGAAAAAATAAAAAAGAGATAAACTCAAAATTTAGCATTTTAAAATTCTGCTATTTATCTATTTTTCATCCGTTCAGCTTCATATGTTTTTTTCGAGTTTTTTTTATCAGTTGAAGTTTCAAGATTTGAAAATATTTTTTAAAACTAGCTGGGAAAAAAATTTAAAAACTGAAAATGAAATATGGAATGGCTTTCTTTGCGCTTTTCATGCCTTGGACTTGTCAATTTTGTTTATAGTGTTGTTAACCTAACCCCAACCCGAGTTATTAAAAATATTTTTCCAAGCGAAGTGGAAAAAATAATGAAATGCAATATATGGATACTCAAAATAATGTTTAAGATTAGCTAAACAAAGACAATTTAAATCTCAAATAAGAAATACAAAAGTCAGTATTTTATTTTCATTTTTTTCAATTTCTGATCTATTATTCTAATGTTTTTCTTCTATCAGTATAAGTTCCGGAATATTTAAAATAATTTTTAAACCTAGCTAGAAGAACAGTGATTTAAAAAACCGTAAAAATGACTATGTTGAAAACATGTTTTGTTTCCGTTTTTGATGCCTTAGACTTGTAAATTTATTCTAGTGTTTTTTTATAATTAGAAACCACTCAGAGATCCATAATATCTTTGTAAGTTGAGATATATATATTTTTTTAAATACACACATCTTTATTTTAAAAATTAGCTGCATTTACAGTTTTTATTATTTCGGCATATCAAATTTGTTTAGCGAATTTTTATCAACAAAAAGTCGCCAATAGAACAGAAACGTCTTTTGTAGTGCAGTATATAAAAATTAATCTTTGGGAAGACTGTTCTTTCTTCCAGAAACCATAACAAATTAAGATCTTTGAAAATAACCATAAAACTGATGGAACTAATATTTTTCTCAGAAACAACTAGATAAACTTCGTATTTTTTTCATAAGTTCTTTCTTTTTAGTTTCAATTTTGGTTACCAAAACTTCCCTATCTTATTATCAAACTTATATTTTATCACGGTATAAAAAACCCTAGGAGATTAATAATATCAATGTAAAAAAATGTTTATTCCTAAATTTATCCTAAACACTTTTAGTGACAACAGTCATACAGAATTTGATTAACTTCAACTTTAGTTTGTCAAAAATTGCCTGACTCTTTCAGGCTTTCCCTGATATTCCCTGACCATTTTTAAATTCCAGAATTTCCTGACCTGTAGCAAACCTTATTTATCTCTTTGACTCGTTTGAACATTCCCAAGTCATCTTGTACATTTTCCTAGAAAATTTAGTGAAAATATAATAATTTAAAAAACAAAGAAAGTTTTCATCCTACTCCGTGAATGAAACATAAAAAAAATTCTCGCTTTTCCCACACGCTGGACACCCTGTTAAAGCGGATCTGTGAATCAAATAAGACTTCGAGTTAAGAAGCGGTGTTTCAGATTGTTATATTTTATAGATTAATTTTCAAGGTTTCAATCTTGGAAACAATTTATAATTTCTTTTAAAAACTGGACCACAATACCTGTCGAAATGATAATTTAGAGAGCCAAAACTTTTTTCATAGAATTAGTCTTAAGTGATTTTTTTCAATTAGAAGTGTGGCATATGATCCGAAACAGTTTTAGGGAAGAGTCGTTAATAAAAATTGCATACATAAAAATAATGAATGATGACAAAAGAAGTAATAAGAAATGCGTAAAAACTGGTAGTCACATGCAGATTTCAGAATACATAAAATTTGAGTATACTTTAAAATACGCGTAACAGATGTAGAAAACCTCAAAGGCAGGAAACATTGCTTTAGAGTTTTCATAATTTATTTCTTATTCAATTGTGCAAGTTGTCTTCGAAACATTGTTAGTAAAATATTTATAAATAAGAGTTGACTTATAACAATTGAATAGATAGTATAAGTATTTAGAAAAAACTAACATTGTACAAACAAACTGCATATTAATATATGTAACAAAATGTAAACTTTTCAACATTTAACATATTTAAATCAATATTTAAGCATAAATCTTTGAGGCTCATACAGGATTTTAAAATTCAGAAAATATAATTTTTGAGTGAAGCAAAATCTTTACTTCATAATCGATACATTCAAGTCATTTATTATATTTTGAATTAATATACCAATTTAAATGTAAAACATTTTCATTTTTAAACCACAATTTAAATTTCGAGCTATTTCAAATTTGGATGCTATGTACGTTTTTGACATTTAAATCTAAATACTGAGGGAATGGGGAATCCGTAGGCAAACCCTATTTTAAATTTACCTATTGAAATTTAATTTTCAACTAGAAAAGTAAGTCTCATAAAATCAGTTTCACTTTCTACTTTTTCAAGAAAGAAAATACATCATGCATTTTTAAGTCTACGTATACATAACTAAATACAAAACGATACGTGCATACAAATATTTTAAGAACTTTATACTGAATACATATAAAAATAAAATAAACTAAATGATAAATAAAAATAATATTCAGTATGAAGGTAAATTAATATTTGATAATAAATTGTAGCAAGGTTAAGATAAAATAAAGGAAAGGCTTAAAAGTCCAAAAGAAGAGTATAGAGTCCAAAAAAAACAACTAAAGTTCAATTGAAGTAAAAAACTGTACAGTCCGTGTCCTCGTCAGTGATTTATTTCTCGTGTAATTAATAATAAATAAGTCATTGATGAGATTGAGGTCTACTACTAATAATTAAAACCTCTGATTCAATGACAAATAGAATTCTTTACTTTTGAACATAAAATGCCTGAAGGAAAATTTCCATCAACATCTTCCTATAAAATACTAAACTATCAAGAAGTGTCTAGTCGTCCAGAAATTCTAGACAAATGGCGTCAAAGTTTTTCACTATTCATCCAAAATTTCTGGACGAACAGACAGGCCAAACCGTTAAAATATTATAATTGTCATTAAACGTTAGGACTGGTTAAAAATACCAAGTTTTTCAGATTCAAATGGAGCCTTGATTAAAGTTTGCATTATTATATTATGGAATCACTCCTTCATTACTTTTTTTTCTTAATAACTATAGCGACGTTCAATGGCAAAAAGGTAAAAGAAAGGTTTTCAACGTTTTCTATAAAAGTCTTCATCGGTACCGAAAAGACTTATTTTTCGTTCTACTATTTTCTTCGTTCTTTCATTCATTTGGAGTGGGGGGATTTGCCGAGTAAAAAGGTTTACAATTATGTCTTAAATTGTTAGGCAAAGTCCGAAGTCGTAGCTTATTTCGGACTTGGGCGAAATTAAACATGTCTCTAAAACGAATTTTTCTGGAAACATAATACCTAATGAAAAACAGATGATTTAATAATATTTGTTGAGCCCTACAATTCTGGTCTCTCGTATTGTTTTTCTTACTAAATCCATGAAAAACACCCTTCCTGAAACCGGATTGATGTTCTTCGAGATATTATTCTGATATGAATTGCAAAGGAAATGCCCGTGTTTCAATTTTTCTTGCTCTTTCCTGGTATTTATACGGGAGTGAATGAAAACTTAGATAAAAATGATTAAAAAACCAATTGTCTACCCTCTTGTTCCTTTGTGTTTGGTTATGATCCTGACCAACTGAATACAAAAAAAGTGAAATAATGAAGTGATTCATAGATCAGGCACCTTTTCATCAAGGCTTCGTTTCGATCTGAGAAAATCTGCCCCCAAGTGACCGCAAAACTTAATTTTCAAGATAATCTGACCTTTCCTTGATGTTTCCATGAATAATTTTTTATTTTTCTTGCCCATTTCATCATGAGAATCCTAAAGAATTTAAAAGAATTCAGGATGAATTAATAAGAATTCCGGGTAAATTTTAAATGAATTCAAATTAATTGCAAAAAATATTTTAAAATATCTTCAAATCCTTGAAACCCTACGAAAACCCTCACTTCTTGTGAATACATTCTTCGAAATCCATCATAATTTAAAGAAATTCCGTGATATTCTGTGAAATCTAATGATATTTCTTGAAATCCAGGAAAATTTATTAAAATACCTTGAGAGCTTTTAAAATACCTTATAAGCATTGTAATCCCCGGAAATCTGACAAAATCCCTTGGAATCTTTTAAAATACTTTGAAATATTTAAAATGCTTTGAAATCCATTCAAATTCTCATAATAAATTAAAAATTCCTTGGAATCTTTTACAAATTCCGAAAATATTTAAAATCCTTTGAAACTTTTTAAATTATTTGAAAATGTCTTGGAAACTTTAAAAATATCTTAAAAGATTTCAAATTTTTTGCAATCTTTTGGAATATTTTCAAACTTTTTAAAGCTCTTGAATTTTGTCTGGGAATATCTTTAAGGCTTAAATTTGAAAAGAAAAATAAAAAATTGAAAAATTTGCAATTTTTTCAGAAAATTTTTTGTTTTTTGCAACAAAAAAAATTTTTTTTTTAATGAATTTTTTTCGATGTATGAATAATTTTAACGACACATTTAAACTACATAAATTGATTATATAATGTTTAAAGAATATCAGAGAATTTTCTCAAGAATTTTCCAAATGGCTTGGAAACTTTTAAAATATCCTAAAAGATTTCTAATTTTTTGCAACTTTTTGGAATGTTTTCAAATTTTGTAAAGCTCTTGAATTTTGTCTGGGAATATCTTTAAGGCTTAAGATGGAACAAGAAAAATAAAAAATTGAAAAATTTGGATTTTTTCAGAAATTTTTTTGTTTTTTGCAACAAAAAAACTTTTTTTAAATGAATTTTTTTTCGATGTGTGAATAATATTAACGACACATTTAAACTACACAAATTGATTCTACAATGTTTACAGAATATCAGAGAATTTTCTCAAGAATTTTCCAAATGTCTTGGAAACTTTTAAAATATCCTAAACGATTTCAAATTTTTGGAATCTTTTCAAACTTTTTAAAGCTCTTGAATTTTGTTCGGGAATATCTTTAAGATTCAAATTTTAACAAGCAAATAATAAATTGAACAAATTTGTAATTTTTTCAGAAATTTTGTTGTTGTTTGCAACACAAAAACTTTTTTAATGCATTTTTTTTATGTGTGAACAATTTTAACGACACATTTAAACTACACGAATTGATTCTACAATGTTTAAAGAATATTGGAGAATATTCTCAAGTTTCTCAAGGATGATTAATTGTGAACTGGTAGACCATCAAAAAGTGTGTAGGGTAACATGGGCCCAGAGTAGGTATATACCTGAATTCAATAGTGGTTAACCCATGGGTTAATTAATTGAAAGAAAAGTGACTAAAGATATCTTTTCATTTTAAAAAAGTGACTATAGTGACTTTATCTTCAAAAAGTGACTAAAAGGGGATATGAGAAAAAAAGTGACTAAAAGTGACTGTGTGTGTCAGTCCTGATTATTCTTGACAGTTACTTAAAGTGCTTCTTACAAAAATTCCCTGACTTTTTCCATTTTTTTTTTAAATCTCTGACTTTTCCCTGACTTCCCCTAACCAAAAAAATACGCCTGTTGGGTAGCTACGACAGCGCCACCAATTTTGAACTATTGGGAAGAAATTTGAATTTCAATTCAATATTAACAAGAAATATTACAGTGAATCATTAATTTTAGACCTTAGTATAATATTTTTGAATAAAATAAATTGAAATTCAATGCTCTTTTTCATTAACATTGCTCGAATAACTCTGAGGTACCCAATAATTCGAGTGTCAGGTGGCGCTGTTGCCAAGGTCAGGCAGGTACCCTACATGCGTATTCCCTGACCACCCTCTACATCCGACCCACTCTACTGAACATTGGTATGAGAAAAATAAATAAAAAAAAAAAGAGTAGCACCTTACATTTCTGATTGGCGTGCTGACAATAGGCCTCCGTGTTCTCCGTGTTTGAAAGAAGCGTGTGGGTGTGGGAGACAGCGAGGGTGAAGCAGGACTAGCAAAAGTAACTGGACTAGCAAAAGTGGCAGGACTCGCAGGACTAGCAGCTTCAGCAGGAGCAGGGGGAGGAGGATCAGGAAAAAGATAATCAAAGCGGGTGATAGAAGAGAGCCGCCCTAGAATGCTGTGGGGAGTGTGTTGTTGTTGAACGTTGCTGTAGATGATGTCGTAAGCATAAGATGATGTGTTAGGGTTTATGCGGGTGCGAGGATAGGGACTTACATCGACGGGTTGAGGCCCGGTGATGCGATCGGTACAGGGCGCGCCTCCGGCAGGCGCTGTGGAGGCCCTGTGGAGGGACGTGGCGGGTTGCGAGGGTGAGACCATGGTGGAGCCGGCCGTGAGGCTCGCTGGACGATGCTGTTGTTGCCCCGTGAGTCCGCCAGGCAAACCTGCTGCTAACGATCTGACTGGTTTCTGCTGCACTGTCAAAACCACCTGTGTCGAGGCTGCAACAAGTTCAAGGATACATGATTAGTCATTCTGTATTTCCATTCTGTTCCTTTATTATTCATCTCCAACTCGAGACTACTTAATTATTCACACTTCACTATTCTTCTGTGTGTCTCCTCTACTCAGGCTCTATTTTTAAACATGTATTTTTATTACTTCATCAAAACTTTATTTCTCCATTTATCGCTTCTATTATAACTTTAGTTTTAGCTTAGTAATTGAAAATATAATTGTTTCGTATCAGCTTCGAATAGTGGCGCCGATCATGCTGAAATAACTATAGCGAAACGACATATTATTTATTTATTTAATTATTAGTCGTTCAATAATAATTAATTACCGTCAAGAGATGTGTCACCTCCCACAAAAGATCGACCACAGACATTTCACCCATGTGATTAAACTACGTGAGGTGTTTAAAAAATTAAATTAATTAATTAATTAATTAAACTACGTGTTTAGGTGGTAAAAAAAAACTTTTTTTTGCTAGAGGGCAGCGATCCTCTTTAATTTGTGAGGTTCCCATAGAAAGAATTTTTTTTAACCTTTAAAATTAACATAGGATTTTAGATGTATTGTATTACACCAGTAAAATGCCCCCAAATTTCAAAATAGCAGTTTTATGTGAAATTCACGCTAAAGACGAGGCTTAAAAATTTTTCCAACACGGATTAATGACACAGTAAGTACATTTTTCCCCTTCACCAAATCATGAAACGTTATAGTATTTTTCGGAATTAATGACATATACTTATTGAATGTTAGAAGTAATATTTTGTGTTTACGACATTCCGCAATTATTTAAACAATTTCCACTTGTATACGTTTTTCCCTTACCAATTCATATAAAATTAGTATTTTCTGTACTCAATGACATATTTAGTTAATGAATTTTAGGATAATATTTTTGATTTATATTGACCGTTTTGGTAAAAAATGGAATTTCTTTGTAATACATTTTTGGATCATCCTACGTTCTACGTTTCGTGACGGTAATTAATTATTAATTAAATACCAATAATGTTTAAGTTAACCTTCAAGTCACTTTTTACTTATTTGATTCTTTAAATCAATTCTATGAGGCGGCCAGACCAGAGGCTTTTAGCTTCAAATATGACAGTTAATTGTTAATAACTTAAAGAACTTTAACCAAAGTACATTTATTATTATTTGAAATTGGAACTATTCCATTTTTAAATTTTCGAAAACTAAGCGTTAGCGTTAGCTAACGATTTAAAAAAGGATGCATTTTCTGTCGAAATAGAGGAAAGATCAACAGAACAGTTAAATTTTCAACCTACAAAAATGAATTCTCAAAATAAAATGTAATAGTTGATATTTCAACCAGAAAAGATGACATTTCTACCAAAAGAGATGAATTTTTAAACCAAAAAGACGAATTTTAAACTAAGAAGATTAAATTTCTATCAAGAAAGACGAATTTTCAACAAAAAAGTTCATTTTCAACGAAACAGTTATATTTTTAACCAAAGAAGAGAAAGAGAAGATCTCAAACTGAGAACATTAGTTTTCTATCAAAAAAGACGAATTTTCAACTAAAAAAGGTCCATTTTGAAACAAAAATGTAAAAGTTACATTTTTAGTTGAAAAAATAATATTCAAACAATACAAAAGGAATTTTCAACAAAATAGTTAAATTTTCAACCAAGGAGATGAACCTTCAATAAAAAAATAATGTTTTAACAAAGTAGTTGAACTTTTACCCAAGTAGTTAAATTTTAGTTAAAAAAGATCAATTTTCAACAAAATGCTTAAACTTTTAACCAAAGAAATTATTTTGCAACTAAAATTTTAAATATCCAGTTGGAATAGTTAAATTTTCATTTAAAAAAAAATTAGTTTTCAACCAAACAAAAAATCAAAATTAGTTCAACAAATCAATAGTTGAATCCTCAACCAAAGAAGGTCAAGTTTCAACCAAGCATTTAAATTTTTATCCGAAAAGGGTGAAATTTCTACTAAAAAATATGAATTTTTAAACTAAAAGGACGACTTTTCAAAAAATATTTGAACTTTCAACCAAGAAAGATCTCAGTTGAATTTTCAACACCAAAATAGGAATTTTAAATAAAAAGGTTATTTTCTACCAAAAAGTTGAATTTTCAACCCAAAAAGTCGAATTATCATCACAGCAGTTAAATTTTCAACCAAAAAAGATGACTTTTTAATAAAATTGTTGAATTTTTAACCAAATAATAAAAATTTTTATATCAAAATATAATCGTCAGGAGGAAGTAACTGCAAAAAAAATAAAAACATAAATACAAGGCAACTAAATTACTAGCAAGAATATTATATCAAGGTGGCCGCATAACTTCATTTTCAAAATTCCCTAATTTTTCCCTCGCCAATTTTTCAATTTCCCCGATTATTAATAATCAAAGACCAGAATCTTAATTTTGTAACAATTTAAGATAGAATTTTTTATAAATGGAATAAAAAAATTTCATATTGAAATTTAAAAGTTTGTAATTTATTAACTTTGACAGTTATTTAAAGTGCCTCTTATAGAAATTCCCTGACTTTCGCAAGATTTTTGTTTAAATGCCTGACTTTTCGTTGACTTCCAGGGTTTCCCTGACCTACGGTCGCCCTCATTTATGTCCCAAATTTTAAGATCCAATATTATAAACGGTATACTCCTATTTTCTTAGTGCACCCATAATAATTTCCTAATTTTCTGGACCTACCAATACAAAAAATAAATCTCAATAAAATCTCAGATACAATTTAAAAAATACCATCCTAATAACATGTAAACAACTAATTTTCTCTTCTAAGCTGAAAATTGGACACTATTAAACTGAGGAAAATAAGTTTCCCAGCAGCCACAGAAGTTATGTGCGGAAAGCATCTAAAATTGCGTTAGGTCTCATGGCCCAAATACCTGTTGAGTAAGTTTCAGGAGATCTCGAATACAAACCAATGCAAGTGGAATTTTAACGGGAATGTGAATTTGTCTCGACTAAAATCTTTACACAGTTGTGCAGATTAAAGTCGGCAGCGATACAGCTGCACGTTCTTATTATAGGTTATTTCGAGCGAATAACGTGCAATGGATTTCCTGAGGTCAGCAAATTATATTCACTACTCGTATAAACGTCTCGCCAGTGAGCAAAGTAAAACTGTCGCGAGCATTCACTTCAAAAGAAACCCACACACTCTTTCCATTCAATACTTTTTTCAACCTCTAATTGTTTATCAAATCAATTTTTATTCAAACCTAGTCTGGGCAAAAAGATATCGGAGATGCAGATAAGAATTATTTTTATCAATGGTACTTTGTTTAACTTCAAGAATTTCGAATTGCTGGCCAATTAAACAAGACTTGATTAATATAACAGGGTGGCCGAAAAACTTCATTTTCAAAAATCCCTGACTTTTTTCTGACCAATTTTACATTTCTGACCATTAATATTTAAATACCAGAATTTGAATATTGTAACATTCTTAACATAGAATCTTTTATAAACTGGGTAAAACAATTTCACATTAAAATTAAAAATTAAAATTTGGCTGCGTCTAGTCGTCTTGAAAAATTCGGGGAGTTGGAAAAGGTGATGGACTAGTTATCCCGAAAATTCAGAACGAGTAGCCAAGCTTCTGAAAAATATTAGACTACTCATACCGAATTTCGGGACGACGAGACACTTCGTTCAAATTTCGGTATTTACTTCAACCGAAAAAGTGGACTTTTCTATCATAAACGATGAATTTCCCATCCAAAAGGACAAATTTTCAACAAAAAAAGTTTAATTTTCGACCAAAAAGATAATTTTTTTAACACAACAGTTAAATTTGCAAGAAACTAGTTGAATTTTTAACAAAAATGTAGAATTTTCAACCTAAAAAAAAATTTCAACCATATGGTCGAATTTTCGAAAAATAAGCATTAAACTTCAACCAAAAATAGTTGATTTTTTAACCAAATAATTGATTTTTTTAGAAGAGGGTTGAATTTTCAACAAAAAATATCAATTTTCTATCCAAATAAACGAATGTTAAAAAAAAGTTGAATTTTCGACCAAAAAAGAAGAATTTTTAACAAAATTCTTAATTCAATCTTCAACAAAATACTGGAGTTTTTAACCAAATATATAGTTAAAATTTTCAACCTACAAATTTGAATTATCAACAAAAAATGTAATAGTTGATACTTCAACCAAAGATGACATTTCTACCAAAAGATGAATTTTCTGTAAAACAGTTGAATTTCCGACCCGAAAATATGAATTTTAACAAAAAAGTTAATTTTCAGCCAAAAAGTTAAATTTTTAGCCAAAAAAAGGACATTTCGAACCAAGGAGATCAGTTTTCTACCAACAAATGCGAATTTTCAACTGAAGAAGATCAATTTTCAATAAAAAATGGAGAAGGTGCATTTTCAGTTAAAAAAATAAATTTTAAACAAAAACAACAAATTTTAAACAAAATAGTTCAACTTTCAACGGGAGAGATGAATTTTTAACTAAAATTGTGAATCTTTAACTGGAATATTTAAATTTTCTGTTTAAAAAATTAGTTTTCAACAAAAAAAAACGAACTTTCAACCAAAGAGATGAATTTTGAACAAGAATGATTAATCTTCAACTGGAATAGTGAAATTTTCAGTTAAAAAATTAATTTTCAACCGAAAAAAAATAATTTTCAACAAGATATGAATATTCAACTAAAATAATGAAACTTCAACAAAAAATGACTTTTTAACAAAGTTGTTCAACCTTCAACTAAGCAGTTCAATTTTCAACAAAAAACATGAATTTTCAACAAATAATGTAATATATATGTATAACCGGAAAAGATTTTAATTTTAAGTCAAATACGGTGGTATTCAACCAAAAGCCGAATTTCCAACATAATAGTTGAATTCTTAACCAAAGAATAATAATTTTCAAATAAACATTTGCACTTTTATGCAAAAGAGATGAAATTTTTAAACCAAAAAGACGAATTAAAAAAAAAGAGTTGAATTTTCAACCAAATAATAAATTTGTTAACTAAAAATATAATCGTCAGGTGGAAGCAACTGAAAACACAAAGGAATAAAAATAAAAATATAAATACAAGGCAAAAAAATTACGAACAAGAATATTATATCAGGGTGACGGCAAAACTTCATTTTCAAAATTCCCTAATTTTTCCATGATTATTAATATTCACAGACCAGAATCTTAAACTTGTAACATTTTTAACATAGAATCTTTTATTAATGGAATAAAACAATTTCAAATTAAAATGTTAATATTTGAAATTTATTATCCATGACAGTTATTTAGAGTGCCTCTGATAGAAATTCCCTGACTTTTGCAAGATTTTTTTCGAAATCCACCTTGATATAATCTCGATTTTGATTCTATTTTTTATCCAGAATTTTTTACGAGACGAAATCAAATCGTTTTTAAATATTCATTGGAAGCGGTATAAAAGAAACTTTGATTCGGAGAATTCATTGACAAACTTTCACATCTAGATATTTGCTATTTTCAACGCACTTGTGACCTTGTAAAAAGTAAAACGTCGTGTGCGTTTTATAAAGCATGTTTTACAAAGTTGACAGAACACTTCAGAAATTATTGAGAAATAAATCGTTGTTCATGTTTAGGGGAAGGTCAAATTTCACATGACGAAAACTGTTTCTTGGTACTTTTATTTTGTCTAATCCATATTCAATTGTTCAATTTTGATGGCCAATTTCAGAATTCTAAACTGTTTCCAAACATTTTTGTGGAAGATTTTTTATTGAAAGCGCTCTTTTCTTTTTTGAATTACTTTTTATTCCTTTCTGACTTCTCAATTCACACCAGAATTATTTCGCTATTGAATTTCCTCGTTTTTCGCAAGTATGATTCACGGTCACCAGTAGACATTTTTGGTAGGTCATTGGCGCGTTGTGGGACTTCCTGTTGAACGCCTCAAGCACATTGTGAGTGAGGATTTGTCCTTTTGAAATAATTATTGCACCCGAGTTTTCTGTTATTGTGTCCAGACGCTTTGTCACAATAAATTGCAAGCGAAGAAGAATCCGGAAGTCCAGCGTGCACTTTGCAATAAACAACTTGAATCCAAGAAAATTAATTGAGCGTCATTGTTACGACTTTGATTTTTCACTTCTGGGAAATAAAAAACAAGAGAATTTTTCGACAGATTGAAGTTTTTTTTATGAATATGGATGGAAAAAATTATAATTCAATGAAGCTTAGATTTCGAATCGGACAATGGAATTCTTATGTTGAAAGCAATCAAACTTCAGTTATCATATTTTCAGAGAGTATTAGTTTCTATTCTGTTTATTCAGCTTTATTGAAAAAAATTAATTTTCAGTTGGCAACTATAGATGGTTGTAACTGAAAAGGCCATCTTCAATTTTTATTATAAAAGTTAAAAACTGGGACAGGTTATTTTAGCAAAAAAAAAAATGTTAACATAACTTTCCAAAAGTCTTCCTAATAATTACTTGCAAATGCCTGGTGACAACACACCTTGCGAATGCTGAACCGATTTCTGAATTCGTGCCAAAAAGCCTTTCCTTAAGATGACTAACGCTCAATTTGTTTTCATGAAAATGAAAGAAATAACTCAAGTGAAATCATTTCTAATCAAATTATGCAGACTTCATTTCAATAATAACAAAAAACAAAAGTTAGAATGATTTTAATCGAATCGAATAAATTTATTTAAATAAAAAGAGGCTAAAAATAAATCCCAATCGGAACTCGAATATAATCATATTAGGATTTATTTTCTATCAAAGTATTCAAATTTTGAATTTTGATACAAAATTCAAAGTGGCCACTCAAATCTTGGAAAAAATACTTTGTTATTTTCGTTTTTTCCCCTGTCGAAACCATTTTTGTGGGTGTAAATTTAAATACTTCCAAATACTTTTTACTAGATAAATATAGAGCGTCTTATCTTCACTTAAAAAGAAAATGAAAATGGAAACAAAATAAGATCAAACATGTTTCTTACTAAAATCCTTAATTTGCAATATTGCTTCATTTAAATAAAAATTTGTTTAAAAAGAAAAACTGTTTTATTTCTTTAAAAAAATTCTTATTTAAAAAAATGCAACCGTTTTCAAATAAAAATCATTTCACTTCAAACTTGAAACATTCAAAACTGAATACTATTAGGGAATGTCTAAACATAGAGAAGAAATGCGGTTATTTGTACCGGAATTTCGATACAAATAGCCCCTTTTCCAGGTCCCGCTGTTCGTACTGAAAAAATCCAGCTATTTGTACCGAAATTTCGGTATACGTAGCCAGAGCCATAATAAATTTCAGTTTGAAATTAAATCATCTTAAATTTTAAATTACTCAGATTTAAAATAAAAGTTTTCAAATATTTAGAAAATGCTAATTGTTGGGTTGGATCGAAAGATTGTATTGTCTTAAATTTGAGACACTCAAAATTAAACAATCTCGGAATGAAGTACATATTTAAAAAAAATTTAAGAATGAAACATTCGAAATTGGACTATGTCGAGTGCCTCAAATATTTAGGTTTAAGGCCGTGAAAACTTATCAATTCGGGAAATAAGTATTCAAAACTTTATTTTTAAAAATTTGTAACGTTCAAACGTTAAAAATTAAAATGTTTTCGAAGCATGCAAAACTGAACGATTTAAAAATGTTCTAATTTTAATTTTAACTATTTTCTGGTTCAAAATAATTCGTGAAAATTTGGAATTTTAAACATTCCCGAATATTAGAAGCGTTAAAAATTTAACATTTTTAACAGAAAAGCTTTAAGACATTAATCATTTCAATTAGCCACCATGAAATTTTTTTATTTTAATGGGAGATCAGTGAATTAATAACCCGTTTTTTTATACATATATTTTCATACGCAGAAAAATAAAAGCTTAACACGCTTATAATCTTTGATTTTAGAAACAGCGCCATCTGATTAGCGAACTATTGAAAAGCTCGAAACTGCTACCCAATAATTCCCAAATAGTGGCGCTGATGTTGCTAGTCGCAATAACAGTATACACAAATGTCGTACACAAAAACAATTTTTCGACGTTTAATAGTAGCTTTTTGAAATAATACTATTCAAATTATTACATTTTAAAGATATATTTATACATTATTTCGAATTAAATATTTGCAAATATGTTTTTTTTTAAATAAGAAATAGAAGATTTTCAGAATTAAATAAAAACGATTTAAAAAGTGTATATATTTATAAAAATAAGTGTTATAGATATTTACGTCCGATTCACGTCACCAAATTAATTTGCACTATTAAGAAAGCCAATATTCCAAACACCTTTTGAGAATTAATTATCCAAATTAATTAGATTAATTTATTGATATTAATTATATCCCAAATTCATGAAATGAATCAACTGGTATCGCCCCTCCAATTTTCACCTGCCTTGGCCTTATTTTTATTCTCAGCCATGACAGTGGCAAACATGCAGCCGGCCCTCGTAAAATTAAATTTTGAGAGCAACCTGAGAGCATATGAAGAAATGAAACAGTTTAAATGCAAATGTTGTGAAAACAATGATTTAAGGATTGAAGTTCTTAATTTGCTTTGCCAAGTGGAATTTCTTTAGATTTATTATTAAAAAAAAAAAGGAAATTGTACTAAGGACACATGAAATTGATTTTTTTTGTTCACTCCCTAATTAAAGAAATGCATTAGGAGGTCAAAAGCACTGGCTACCCAAATAAAGCTCCACGGGTGCCTGATCCCAGGCCCGTTTCAGGTCATACGTGGTAGGTGTTCTCATGTGGAGGACCGGGTGTCGGCGAACCGAGCAAAAGTCGCACATTCGAAAAAGAAAAAGAGAACAATGTTAATTTTTTGGGGACACTTTTTGCACATTTGCAGCCCGCCACGCTCGTGTTTCGGATTCAAAGACAAAACTGCGTAAAAGCGAGTCAAGCAAAGCAAGTAAAGTCAGTGGCGCGGGCGTTTGGACGGGATATTCGTACCGAGAACCTCGGCCCAGGTGTATATTAATATGAATGACGAGGTCCAGTGTTTACACACTCTTACAGTCTTACACACGAGTACGATAGATATACGTGACCAGGCCGAGTCGAAGTCGAAGTGAAGTCGCGGGATCGAGATCCGAGCGAGCAAGAAGCTAGTGTGCTCACTGCTCGAACCTCCAAGATTTTCGTTTTCTAGAGGCTACAGGGCTACAGGTCTACAGGTCTACTACATACATGTATAGAGGCCAATAAGGATGTATTTTCATTAGCAGGGAGGCTATTCTCGAACCTAGAGTTACCCGTTTTAAAGATACCTACATACTTGGAAATGGTAATTAATCGGCGCTCCTGAAAATCGAGTGGAAATGAATGAACGAGAATGAGCTTTCTATTTGAAAAGTGAATGGGCTACTAGACTGGGAGAATGACGGATTGTTTTGAATCTTAGCGTTAAGAGACAGTTTTGACAATTTAATGTACAAAGTGGAGAGGATGAATTGATGGATTGGGCAATTGGAAGTTTTATTTAGATAACTTATTAAGTCGCTAGATTGACGTGTGATTGACTTTTTGATCGAGCATTCGTGAGATTCATTCATTCATTGAAGGACTCACCAATGTATTATGTTGACAGGTTTCCACTAAATGCCCTTTTAAATTGCATATTAAATCTGTTAATCTATTCAATTTATTAGTAAAGTGGAAGGCAATCTAACTTTCAGAGAAATATATCAAATCGGGGAGTCGAAAGAAACTGAAAATAAAGATTCAAAGTTTTTTTAAATGGTTATAATTATAACTATTTCCCAGGTTTCCCAGTCAAACATTACATTTTTCCCAGTTGACTTTTAAGCGTTTATATTAATAATCATTCAATACCGCAAAATGCTCTTACACCAGGGGAAATAGGGTGATTTTTCAATAAAAAAGGGGAATATTAAGAGAATAAATTTGTTTAAATCACACTAATTTAGGAACCATATTCCCAAAACTTTAAGTCGAAATTTATTGAATTATCAACAAAATAGTGAAATTTTCATTCGAAAAAGATGAATTTTCAACCCAAAATACGATTTTTCAACTAAAGAGTTAAATTTTCAAGCTAAAAAGTCGAATTATTAGAAAAAACATTTGTAAAGAAATAATATGTGACCATTCACGAAGAAATGGACCTAACTCCCAAAAAGACGATGTTTAGTTTTTGACACCAATGTAACCAAAGAAATCAATTTTCGAATAAAAATGGTTTTATCTATTTTTTTACGAAAAACTTTTAAAATAATTTCTGATTCTTTTCTAATGATTAGAGTGACCATGAAATTCATTTTAAAAATTCCTTGACTTCCCTGACCATGAATGTTAAAAGATCTAAATTTGAATCTTTTAAAAATTTTAATACAGAATCTTTTATACATGGAATAATTCAAATTTGAATATTTTTTCTTTATTTATTATCTTTGATAGTTATTTGAAGTTCCTTTTATAGAAATCCCTTACTTTTACAAGTTTTTTTCTTCAAATGCCTTGATTTCTCTGACTTTTCAAATATTTGTTTACGATAGTTAGATGATATCATTGCTGGTTTTTCGAAAGACATCGTTTTCAATTGACACAAGTATCATAATAAGGGGAGACCGGCAATTGTCAATTTTAGTTTCGGTTAATAATTTTATTAATGAAAGCTGAGAAATTGAAATTAATACCTGAGTATTAATTTTCCAAAGCAGTAATATGCAATTTTTCGCCGTTTTCGAGAAAATCGATCGAAATATCCGCAACAAGCCATATAGAGTTCGGCTAAACGTACTTTAAATCGGCCGGTAGGTGAGAGAGTAGCTGCCTACATTTTTTTATTTTACTTTTATTTATTAAAATGTTTATAAGTATAATTTCCAGATTTTATCGCCGGCATTTTATATTTGTTCAGTAGTTTAATTGATAAACAAACACCATCCAGTATTCATATTTCGTACCTTCTGAACTTTTGAAGGAAAAATTTCTTTGATACCAAACAAATAAAAATAAAGTGTGTTTCCTAATAGACACTTGAAAAAAATCTTGTTCTTGTAAAAACTCATCGTTTATCCGATAAAATACGAGGTTTCAAAAACCTCGTTCATGCTTCTAATTTTAAATATATTTGGCAAACATTATGAAAACAATTAATAACATTTATGCGAGGGGTTAGCAACTCATGAAGTCAGGTGTACACCTTCTCTGAAGTCACTGGCGTGAAGTCACTTGAATTCATGTGTAGAGACTGAAATCACTTGAAGTCAGTGTACAGTGTACACTCCATCGGTAGTTGTGAACCCCTCGCATTTATGGCTCTTTTACATCTTCCATCAATCGGTCGTCGACCGAACAACATATCGAAATATCCATTCACACCTCCGGAAAATTCAATGAAATCAAGTCATATTTTAGTCATCTTTCAGTGAGTTTCAGAAGATAACTAAAATATTACTAGATTTAAGTGAATGTGTAAAAGAGCCTTTATAGAAAATAATTTTTTTGGCGAAAAACACGATGAAATAAAAAAATTCAGGTTATCCGTGTAAAAAGGCATTATAAAAATTATTATTAGCATAACATTTAAAGATTCTTGAAGGAAATTATATTCATAAACATTTTAATAAATAACAAATAAAATAAAATAGTGCAGGCATTGAGAATCGAACGCGCAACGATTCGGCTATGAAGCCGAATCGTTAGTGCCTGAGTTGCCAGCCGATTTAACGTATTTTTCGCCAAACTCTATATGCCTTGTGGCGGATATTTCAAAGTCGATTTTTTCAAAAACGGCGGAAAATTGCATATTGCTGCTTTGGCAAATTAATACTCAGGTAATGAGTTGGTTTCCCCTTGTAAAGCATTCTTTCGGATGTCCTTTTTTAATATAAAAATAGAAAGCAAGGTTTTTTAAAAATATTAGTTAGTACTCATATTTGAAAGCATTAAAAACTAGTCTGATTATAAATCCGCAATGGTAATAAATCTCAAGTCAACATTAAAAAGTTTAAAACTAACAAAAAACAAAGTTGAACGAAAATTTAAAAGCAGAAAAACTTGCAAGTCCTTAAATAAAAAACAAAACTTTACCACAATTTTGATGGAATCCAAAACACATAAAGTGAAAAGAATAAGAATACTATAGAAATTTAAAAGCACTGATTTTGGGAACAAATCAAAAAGCGATATTAGAAAAGGATAACCGAAAAGTTAAAAATTTGGAATTTATGGAATGAATTATAATTTAGACTTGAAAATCTGAAGGTTTTTATTTTAGAAGCTTGTGAATTTAAAGATATTTTAATATAACCACATCTAAATATGAAAGCTTTTAACTTAATAAAGGCGTTCGAATTTCTTACGATTAGTCTTGCATTTAAAAAATATCCAGAGCATCAAAAACGAAAATTTATTTTAGTAGTTTAGTATTTGAATAATAATAAATTATAATTTTACAAATTACAATATAGAAATAATGATCTAAACCGTGAATGGCTTGCATACTTTTATTAATTAAACTCTAAATATTTCAAATCTGATGTCGTGACATAGAGTAGTTTTTCATTTAGGATAAAGTAACCTAACGCGTTTTCCATTTGACGATTCATAATCTTCATAATAGAAGCTAAATGACAACCGCAATTGATGATATTCAGTGTGCTTTTATTTCAAGGAAGAAATTCTATTTAATATTCTTTACAAGAGTGATAACGTAAAGAACCTTTACATGTTCAATTGCTAATAACGATGAAATATTGTGTATACAAATTAATTTCTCCATTTCCATTTAAAAAATAAGTATTTCTAAACTTAATACATGAAGTCGCAATTTATTCACTCGAGAAACGACAAAACATTTTAAGAACCAATTAATTTTTAACAGCCATTAAATCGATTTTTTATAAAGGAAAATAGTAAAAAATTAATTTACGGCCTATTAAGAAATATATTAAAAATATCTAAGGAAATTAAAATAATTGAATCTTCAGAAGTATAGAAGTTCCAAGGCTGGAAGTGCAGAGATTTAAAAAACTGATATGAAATACTGCTAACTTACAATTAGCAATCACTAAACTCTCATCGATAATTAATCACGGAACCGTTCTTTCCTGAAAATAAAACTATAAAAATGGAAATATTACGTCATGTTGGAATCTTGTGTACATAAAAGTGATTAATAATTCAAGAAAAATCTACAGATAACTCTAAAGTCTAAAGACTGCAAACTACAGAAGCACGTAAGAAATCAATTTGAAGTACGTATGAAGTTGAGAACCTCGGTAATAGGAAAAGACCAGAAAAAACATATTGAGTCAGCACGACGATTACTTCAATCCTGCGTGACTTCTACATAACTTCTAAGCTTTCTTGCTGTTAAACCACAATAATTGAAAACTGGTCTTGATGATCAAAATGAATCACACACATAATCAAATTTCCAGTCGCGTTTATTTTCTTTGGCATAAAATCTCTTATAATTTCTCAAGATGATTAGCGGTTCTAACACTTTTTTAAAATAAAATTATGTTATATTTACAAGAAACAGAGAATGAAACTCCCAACAGTAAATGATATCCACGAGGCATTCCTTTTTCTATGAAAACATACAAGCGCAACCGTCAATTATCTATATAGGTGACTTTCTCATCATCCAAAACTGAATTTCTTAGATCAAAAAACATAAAGTTTTCTCAACAAACAAGATGATCAATCTCAATTTTTGATTTGGAAGAAATGAGTAACTCAGGATGGTCGTTTAACCAAAATAAAAAAATTCCCAAACATTTCACGGTTTTTTCCCGGTTCGCAAAAATTTTTCACGGTCCATGAAATTAAAAAAATTGAACTCTTAATGCTATATTTTTTATTTGAATTAATAAAAACTGAACTACAAATTAATGCCCTCAAAGTGGCACCAATGATTTACACGTACAAAATAGAAGCTGTTAACAATTTTCAATTGAATCATTTTAAATTAAATGCAGTTAAACTGCAAATTAAATTATTTTTAACTTTTTTAAATTGTACAGTTCAAAGACTAAGTTCCAAAATAATAAATCCACGTTATCATTTTTTCAAAATAAAAATAATTTACAATTTCCCCAGTAATATCAAGATTTTTTTTATTATCCTTAAAAAAAAATCCTTAAAAAGCTTCCAATTTTTTTCAAAATCTTTAAAAATCTACGTTTTCTTTTAATTTTTTGAAATCTTCAAATTGTAAACTATTTTTGACATTTTTTCAAAATTTCTAAATATCTTTTAAAATAATTCAAATTAAAAAATTTTAGAATCCTGCATATTTGAAAAAAATTGTCTTAAAATCTTCCAGATTCTTTTTTGATAATTTTGGAAATCGTTTTAAATATTTTCTTAAAATTAATTTTTCAAAATAAATAATCATTTTGAATTTTCCTAGTAACGTTAAGAAATTTGTATTATTATATTGAAACCTTGAACAATTCTTAAATAGGGTGTCTACTGTGCAGGAATTTAAGGAAATCCGGGAATTGTCCTTCATTTTATTTTTGAGGTGGGAAGTGCATTTCATTTCGTTATAATTTATAATTTTTTATTTTCCCTTAGAGCTACTTGCGTTACTTTTTTCTTACTTAAAATTGAAATTCTTAAAAATAATAAAAAAATATATTTTTTCAAATAAATTGTAATATTGCCATCGAGCAAATTACGCATGCGAGTAAAGTATGTACTATGCATTGTATGTACGCTTCTATTCTAAGAGGGTCCTCATATTTTTAAGCGGGAATTGTCCGGGAATTTCGTGGGCAAAATTGAGTAGATACCCTGTTAAAAATTTTGTAAAATTTTTGTTCGAAATCTGGAAAAATCTACATTTTGTTTTAAACTATTTGAAATCATTTCAAGTTTTAAATTAATTTTGAATCTTTTTAAACATTCTAAATATCTCTTCAACCTTCAACTTACTTAATTTTTTTATAAATTAATAAGTATTCAATTGTTATTTATACATAAAATAGAAGAATTAAAATTGTAACGTTCAAATGTTAAATTTAGGTATTGAAAATTTCAATGATTCAAGGCAAATAACTCAGTTTCAAATTCTTTAGTTTTGAATATTTGATTTATAACTGCTCGTTTTAAATAAAGTCCAATATTGCTAAATATTAAATAATTGTTCTTTTTCCTAATTCCAAAATTTCAAATTGAATGGGGTAAAAATGGAATATTTTAGACTGAAATATTTGAATAGAATTTGAAATTTAAAAAAGCCTTTAATTATTTTATTCAGTGTTTACATTTGTTTAAATAATAAGGCTAGCTAGTTCAATTTTTAACCTTTATATCTGCACATTCTTTAATTTGAATGGATTCAGAATCGTATTATAAAATTTATTAGTTCACGCTTTTCATTTTTAATTGTTTAGGTCTCAAATACTAAATTTTAAAATTCTTTTAATTGAAAATGTACGCTTACAAATATAGATCCAAATTGAAAAAATTTTGAACTAAGAGATTCAAGAATTACGCACTGTAAACCGAATCATATCATAATTGAGAAAATTAACAATTGAACTTAACATTACAAAAAAAAATGAAATCGAAATTATTTTATGTTTGTAAATAATTGATCACAAAAGAGAAAAAATAGAAATATATTTTTTTAATTTCATTATATCTCTATGTGATATGAAGATGTAATATTTCAAGTGATTGGATAGATTTTTCTTCTAAAAATTTGTAAAATTCCAAGTCAAAAAATAAATTCACCGCCATTTCCCGGGTTTTCCCGGTCCAACGGCCACCCTAGAACTTAATAATCAAATTACAAAATCAAAGAATAGAATTAGGATTAGATCATTAGACGTCAGCTCTTTGAAAGATTGATGTCATCGTCGTTAATAAAAGACCCAAGAATGCGAAGCAGAGTTTAACAATCGAGACTTCGGATTACGTGCATAATGTAATAATTGTAAAAGATAACTATATTACGAGCGCTGAACATTCGTATGAAGAAAAATCGATGTTTATATATCAAGGTCTACATTGTAATCAGGACGATAATGAAATTATAAACAGCACGACTTTTCACTCTTCGGTGACACTGCTTTTCAAATTAGCACATCTGCACCGGGTTATCAATTATCAGATGAACTTCGAAAAAGTGCTGAAGCAGAAAACAACGTTATTTTTATTTCCAGTGGCCCAAACATTAATCAGCTGCCTTTCCTACTTTGTAATTTTTGTATTAAAAGTTTTTGAATTCTCTTAATTAATTGTCGAATTTCAAGTTTCGAACTGCTAAGATTAAAAAACTTTAAGATTCTAAGTTTGTGTTAAAAAAATGTGACGATTTCTTATTTTAAAATTGCAGAAAATCAATTACAATTTCTAACAAACAGATACGTTTTTAAAAACTATTATGCAAACTGAATAATTGTTTATTAACTTAAACGTGATTGCAATAGTTTCAAACGGATGTAGCTCGAAAGTTCAAATAGCTTCACAATTTAAATTTAAAAGCGTTCGAAATTAAACTTAAATCATGAAACCTTTCAGAACAAGCTTAAACTAGAAGGTTTAAAATAAAACATTTAAAAATTGAACTTTTAAAATGATACTTGATATTTGGGATATTTTTGAATAAAGCTTTTAAATTTGAACAGTTTTAAATTGGAAACGATACGGATATCGCCGTAACAAAATAAGATTGAATAATTTCTAAAAAAAATTGTTGGCAAAGTTATTAAATTCGATGTCAAATGAGTCTTACTTGAAGCATTTTTGATAAATAGAGACTAAGATAGTGAGTTGAAAAGACCGGTCTAATTTCTGATTTTTGTCAATATTTATGATTCAACCGACATAGCGATTTTCGTCTTGCGCACGCCTCTATATTTTATTATCGTAAAATAGTAAAGTATATAGTAAAAATTGGAAAGTCACGCAAAATGAACATTAAAATGTGACCAAGAAACTATAAATATGTTCACTGGTTCTCTTATTATCATTAAAAATGTAGAGGCGTGCGCAATACAAAAATCGCTCGCTCAAGACAATAGACGCTAGTCGCCGCTCGACCGAGCGATTTTCGTCTTGCGCACGTATACGTTTTCTGATAATTCGAAAACAGGTGAACATTTTTACAGATTCTTGGGTTCATTTTAAAGAGATGATTGTATCTTTTAGTATCATTGGAGCAAAAATGGTTATAAATCTAGTCAATTGGGTAGCTCGAAGCCTGCAGTTTGTTTGATAAATTTCTTATCTTTATTTAATAATTTAATCTACTGAATGAATCTCTATTCAATAATTTATAATCTGCTCAAGTTCTTGGTCAGAAGATTGAAAAACACGTGACTAGTATTTAAAAACAGAGAGTTGGATTACAGAAATGCTTCCTTCATGATGAGATCAGTGAACGTACTTCCGCTCCAATTACGAGAAATTAATATACGATTGAAGGCACGAGAAATTGTGAATGTTTGAAGAGAAGCGCCAAGTTCCAGACTTGTGATATTCTTTGAGCTAATTTTTCTCTTCTCGATTCTCTCACTCGAAATGGACTCTCGGTTTCCATGCTAATTGAACGTGACGAAAACTAATCAGATTTCCCCAGCGGTCAAAAGATGAAACGCCAAGTGTTAAAGTTAACGCTCCATTACACTGTCCATTACACAATTTCTATAGAGTCTCGCCCATGTGTCGAACTGTTTGCTAAGTGACTCGAATCTCTACCTGTATCTCGAGATGTATAGTACCAAAGGAAGATACGAGTATAAAGTTGAAACAGTCACCGCTATAAACTCACGAGCTTACATCACATCGGCCTCAGGCCTGCGCACGCGGCAAAAGACGTGCTTAAATCAAATGTCATAACAAAGTTTCAGTCTTGTTAATAACACATTCAATTAATTCCTAATTGAAAAAAAACTCTGGTAAGAAACCTGAGGCCGGAGCACGGTGGTAAAAGTCGATGAGAAGCCAGAAATCCGAAGAGAACATTACTTTAAAATTAATAACACTAAGTCTTATTACTCAGGAGAAGGGGTTCATAAACATTTAAAAGTATAAATGGAAGCAATGATCAATTTAATCAAGTTTTTCGTTATATATTTCAATTTTCCTTATTTCAAGTGAATAAACCAGAATCATTCAGGTATATTTTGCAATAAATGTCTTTATTAAAACCTACTATTGAATGAACATTTACTTTTAATTTTTTCATTTATAACATATTTCTACAATTTGTTAAAAATAATCTCTCAGCTAGCCCCAAATCACGATTTTGATTAAAACTTTAATATTACCCGTTTTTATTAATTAATTGTGTATAAATGCATTCGTACATTAAAGTTCGATAAATAAAGTTCACGACAAACCTTAGGTTGAAAATATCTGTTATTTTTAATAATTTCTGTTCATTTTAAGTACAATAGAATAACAGGATTCATGTGTTGAAATTTCAATCATTTTTATTTTTACTATTTTTTCGAGAAACTTAATATCATTATTTCGGTTATTTCTGAAAAGAATAACAACAAAACCACATATTTCGAGAGAAAATTCAGTGTCTCATTTGACCCCGTATGCTCATATCGCCCCGGTCTCCCTAAGTTATTTATAAACAATACAGTAGTTGAAATTATAATCATTAGTACTTTTCTTTAATGTAGGAGATTGGCTTTCAGAAAAAAAACCTCTGTAAAAAATTAATGAAAAGACGCATGTACAATTAATAGTTAGTTTGATTGAAAAAAGAATTCTTTAATAAAAGTTAGGAATTGTAACAAAAATGATAGAAAACTTACATTTTATCATATCCACGACGTCTGTGTGTGTCGAATGCATTACGTTGACTCCGTTCACCTGAAAATAAAAAAATACAGTTAAAACAAAATGTATTGAAAACCATTATTGAATAGCGGGATTCTGTGTCTAAAAAATGTAAGCAATGTAAATTTGCGAAGATTTTAATTATGAAAACAGATTTTAGAATATCGTTTTTCAAATAATATAAAAAATATGCCTTTCTACTTAAAATATTGAAGTTATAATCGATGATAGCCTGTTTCAAAAGGCACAATATTTATTACCAGGGTGCCTACCCGATGGATAATTTAAAATTTCCAGTCATTTCCCGGTTTTATCCCGGTCAATTATTCAAGTGTTAATTTTTCCCGGTCAATTTATAAGTGTCCAAAAAATTTGAATTAATTCAAACAATTTTCAAAGATTTCATGAAATTTCGAAACATTTTAAATGATTTAAAGATTTCTGATTTGGAACAGAATTATAATTCTGAGTTAGAACATCAGATAATTGTTGGGCATAGGAATTAAAATTCTGATTTCTAACAGAGAATTTTGTAAAACAATTATAATTCTGAATTTAAACGGGGGTTTTTTGTGTAAATTTCCTTCTTCTAAAAAAGAACTGAAATCATTTTCAAAAATTCCCATTTCATGTAAAAAATTCTCTGTTCGAAGTTAATTAATCATTCTTTATCCAAATTCCCTGTCCTGAAGTCTAAATTCTAATTCTTTATGGAAATTCCCTGTCCCAAAGTATAATTTATAATGTTTTACGAAAATTCTCTATTCCAAGTTACAATTACATTTATTTCAAAAAATTCCCTGTTCCAAGTCAGAATTATATTTATTCACAATTTTTTCTATTGTAATTTAGAAATACAGTAACTCCCTTTTCCCAAAATTTGAAAGAGGGAAGTTTAAAATTGTGACGAATTCTGACTTGAAAGAGGGATTTTTTAAATACTCTTCATATAAAACAGAATTGAAATTCTTTCCAAAATTTCCATCTCATGTATAAAATTTCATGTTCCCAGTCAAATTCGAAGTTCTGAAGTAAAAATTATAATTCTTTGCGGGACTTCCCTATCCCAATTGTCAAAATTATATTTCTTTACTAAAATTCTCTGTCCAAAACTCAAAATTATAAATATTTACTAAAATTCCCTGTCCCAAAATAAAAATTATAATTCTTCACGAAAATGTCCTGTACCAAACTCAAAATTATATTTCTTTAGTGAAATCATATGTCACAACTTAGAATTACAATAAAATTATTTTCGAACATTTTCACTCTTCCATGTCAGAATAATTGTAATTCTTGGTGTGATTTTTTGTTATTTCTTTTAATTATTTCATGTCCCACTCAGAATTATAAATCTTTTAGAAAATTCCGTGCGTCAAAGTCGAAATTATAATTCTTTACTGAAATCCGCTATAACAACTCAAGAGTTGTAATTCTTTTAGAAAATTCACTACTTTTCCAAGTTGGAACTGGAATTCTTTTGGAAAATTTCCTATTCCAAGTGAGAATTATTATTTTTTTTACAAATTCCCGGCTCCATCTCAGAATTTAAGTAATAAATTATATGAAACCACTTTTATTTTGAATATTCGTACATTGGAGAAAGAAATCCCGGTTACTGAATCACATCCCCGGGTTTCCCGATTTCCCTCGGCCAGGTAGACGCCCTGATTATATTTCTATTGACAAAGTATAATTCAGCTAAAAATTACGCTTGCAATCATTAGTATTGTAGTAATA
The DNA here is from genome assembly GCA_932195095.1 of Andricus curvator. Taxonomy (NCBI): domain Eukaryota; kingdom Metazoa; phylum Arthropoda; class Insecta; order Hymenoptera; family Cynipidae; genus Andricus; species Andricus curvator. The sequence continues at coordinate 195,871 of CAKNYM010052317.1, read as the reverse complement.
ATTTTACAGATAAAGTTGAATTTTCAAAACAATATTTTTAAAATAGAATTCAAATGTAAAAAATTAAAAATTAATTTCAAAATGTTTATATTCAGTTATAAAAGTCGAGATAAAACTATTGATTTGGAAAAGAGATGATGACAATCATGAGAATCGAAAAAAAAAACAGGGAAGGTTCAACACAATGGAAAAAACGAATTTCAGGAAGAAAGTGGAGCAATTGGAAATTGGGAGTCAAGAAATGATTTCCAAATTACATTTAAATTGCAATGAGTCATTTATCACCTCGTTACAATATTAATTTTTACTAAACCTAAATAATAATAAAATAAAACTCACTTTGATTATTTTGTCCTCGGCGTGAAGGCCAGCTCTGGCTGCAGCACCGCCTATAATAAAACACGGATAAATTAAAAGTTTGAATTAAAAAAATATATAAAAAACCAGTTCCTAAGCTTTTACGAGGAAAACTAATTTTCTATAACTTTTTTAGAATAGTAACAATTTTCTTGTCAAAGAAGACACTATTACTTGGATAAAATTACTCTAGTTGATTTATCTTGTTTTCTGATAAGACTGTTTGAGAAACGACTCGATTAAAATCACATAAAATATGATAAATGATTGATATTGTTTCAATTAGGTACTTGAACTCTGATTTTTTTCAATGAAAAATAAGTATTGCTGTTCATTTGTAGGGTTTTTACATTTTTTTCAGGTCTACAACTAAAATCAAAAGGTTTAGATTTGGTTAAATAGACGTTTATGTCAAACTTAAAAAAATAGTTTCCCTACTTTCAAACAAAGTCTTTATGTAAACTGTTTTATGGAAAAATTGATAAATATTTAAATATTTGGCAAAGTAGTAACCGAAATAAAATGTTTATTTTTACCAATTATTTCGGGAGGCTGTCATTTTATTTTAAAAAATTGAACGAAAAGTGTAAAAAATGTTTAATCATTCATTCAAATCATGATTGCGTTATTTAACTTGGGAGATCAGTGAACTTTTAAACCAAATAAATATTACGATATAAGTAATAATATTTTTTTAAAGTGTTGTTTCGGATTCATATTTATTAGTAATGCGAAAAATATCCTTGATCCTTATCCATACTTTTCAAAGCATTTTAAACAATCTCTCGAATGGAATTTAAAATGTGTTAACTTTAACAATCCTTTTATTTTTAAAACTGTATTTCACCGACTTAATCTCCCATTTATTAAATAGAATGGCAATGTTCCAATTTTATGTGGATAGGGTTCATTGAACTCTGATGTCATATTCTAAGTTTATAATTTTATTTATAATTTATAATTTCTCTATTATCCCATTAAACTTTGATCAAGTTCCTTAGCTAATAAAAGCTTCTTCTTTTCTGTTACAGATGAGCCCAAGTTTCGTGAAATTTACATTTCAGGTTTGGTACTTATGCTTTCGAACTTTTGATACACAAATTAAAAAGGTATATTGGGAAAACAGTAATTTAGTTTCCAACTACAATAGTAGATTGGAAAGTAGTGGCTACTTTGTATAAATAAAATATTCAATTTACTAGTGCAGAATAATTCGCACGAATTCTCCCACAGTCAACTTGTTTTTCGTTTAAGTAGCAATTTGGAAAAATGAAAATTACGCGGAATGACAAATCGGAAAAAATAAAAATGAGGTCAAGTGACAGTTCGAGTAAGCAAATATTTTTCCAATGGAAAATTCGGCCAGATAAGAATGAGGTCAAGCGATAAATCTGGAAGCGAAAATGGTTAATTGGATAAATGAATATTCGGAAAAATAAAAATTATGCTATATTGCAAGTAGGAAAATCGAAAATGAACGGAATTTTCGATCAGTGGAAAGTCTGGAAAAGGAAAAATATGACACATCGACAATTGGAAGTTAGTTCAAATGAAAATTCGAGTAAAGTATAATATTTTTCTAATTGAAAATTTTGATTTGGACAAATGAAAACTGTTTAAGTTTTTTCTACGAAGATTTAACAAATACTTCGGTCAAAAAATAAATTGACTGCTATTTCCCGGTTTCCCAGTCTAGTGACCACCCTGAAAATTTAGGAAATAGGGTAAGTGTGGTGATTACTGCGGACCGAAAATGAAGATGACTTTTAAAAATAAATTTTTGAACGAAAAAGTCGCTATGCATTCATTTGTAAAACAGTATTTGGTATTCATTAAATAGAATGGAGTCGTAAAACCGTAAAAAGGAGCCAGATTTAAATTTAAAAATGCTAATAAAAGAAGCTCCATGTACAGTGAGTTTGCATGAATTTACTGCTCACAAATTACTGCGGAAAGCCCAATTACTGCGCGTGTAATACTGCAATTTTATTTTGAGTGAAGTTACAATTAATTTAGAAGAATTGAGTTTTGTATATATATATATATATATATATATATATATATATATATATATATACCATTAAGCCATTTCCCTTTCAGGGTAGGCGTGACACTACCCGATTCGGGTAGTGTTTCTAGGTGGATAGTTTTCTTGTAGTTATAAATAACTACAAGTTTGGGCTCACCACACCCATAATATGCCAACAGCACGCAATATTCTCGAATGGTCACCCATCCAAGTACTAACCGCGCCCAACGCTGCTTAACTTCAGTGATCTAATTAAGGGAAATTATGAAAGGTAGATATGACTAAGCGATTTTAGCATATTGTTAAAATTGTGTGAAAATTACAATAATATAACAAGAAATAAACAAAGCTTTCTTTTGCTCTTCCAGATTTTATATTCTTTCTTTTGATTTAATAGTTTTTCCTTTTCTTTTCCAAATCTTAATTGCTGTTTTCGCAATCTCTTTTCTTTTGTTTATTCGGCCTAATTTATTTTTGATTTTTATTTTATATTGTTTTTCTATTTTAATTCTTTTACTGAATTTTGCCTCCTCAGCGAGGGGCGTCTCACTCAAAAAATCACGGCTTATTCCGTCAGAAATCAGAGGGCAATCTGTAAGGATTCCGGTAAGGCAATGTATGCCGTAAAAAGCAAAGTAGGAAATCAGCAGTGAAGGTACGAATTCGTGAAATAATCGTTTGAAAACGGAAAATCCGTACGAGTCCGATGGTTTTTGATGAAATCGTTAAGTATTCGTAGCAGTCCGTAAGGACTTCGAGTGGAACCGTCGGGAATCATTGGGATTCATGCTTGAATTCGTAAGGAATTCGAGGGGAGTCCCCGCAACGACCGCGCGACCGGACAAATCTCGGACCTGCGCAGTATGCATGGTTATAAAATTTGATAATTGGCTTGATGAAATTAAATATTTAGAAGGCCTAAATCAAAATAATCTTGCTAAAAATAATATAAAATATATTATGCTTAATCGATTTGACGAAAAAGTTACTCTTGTAGAACGGTCAAAAACGGAAAATAAGTTTCTTATCATTTAAATTTAAATTTTATATATTTTAAAAAATTATTATCAATTTTATTAAATATAAATTTTTTATCAGATGTTCGCCACAGAATAAAATATTTGTTATTTTTTCCCGCCGGTGTTGATGTTTATTTTAATACCGATAGATCCCGTGTAACAGACCGTAACATTTCCTTCAGCCGGGGCGGGCCCCCCCCCTCCACAGTTCCGTAACATTTTTTGTATTATGTTTAAAAACATAATAAAGGTTTTCTAAATAAAAAAAAGGTTTTTTAAGATGAAGTGTTGTATAGAAATAAATAAAACAACATTTTGATGTAACACTGAAAGCTTCTAACATTTTTTTTTAGTCACAAATATTGAAATTACTTACAACAAAAGACGTATTATCAGTTTGTTTTTAAACTTATATAGATATAAATTTTATAAGATTCTTAAAAAAATTAAAAAATATTTTTGAATATTTCAGATGTGTTAAAAAAGAATCTAGAAGATTTAAAAAAAATTATTTTACAGGATTCTAAAAAATATTAGGAAAAATTCGAGCCTTTTTAAAAGATATTCAGGACGCTTAGAAGTTTGGAAGAAATAAAAAATCCCTTAAAGTTCATTTTTCAAAATAAAAAATCCTGAAAAATTTTCCCATAAATCTTAAGAAATTCCTTTTTTTATCCTTTCAAATTTTTTAAACCTCCTAATATTTTTGAATTATTCAAATTTTTCGTGATGTTTTTAAGTTCTGCAAAATTTTAAAAAATTGTCTTAAAATCTTTCAGATTCTTCTTTGAAAATCTTAGAAATCTTTTAAAATGTCTTGAAATCATAATGAAAAATTATTTTAATTTTTCTTAGGAACCTAAATAATTTATTTTTATTTTTTTGAAACCTTTCAAAATTCCTAAAATATCTTATAAATTTTTATTATTTTTGAATCGTGCGAAAACTTCTAAGTATCTCTTACACTTACTCAAATTTGTTGCAAAATTACGTATTGTGGCCAAATTTTGCTTTTAAATCTTGTGCATACTCTTTCTCAAAATTTGAGGAAATAATTTAAAATGCTTTGTATTCTTTTTCAATTTTATCTTAGAATTCATTAAGAAAAAAATCATTTTAAATTTTCTCATGAATCTTAAGAACGAACTTAAGAATATTTTTGCATTCTCTTGACGCCCTGTATAATTGAGTTTACCTAAAAATTTTTTAAATCCTGAGAAATTAAAAGAATTGTCTCAAAGTCTTCGATATTTTTTCTCCTCACACATTTTGCAAAATTCAAAACTTAAAATTATTCATTTACAATTAAACCTAAACCATTAGTAGGTGATTCTAAGATAAATCTATTAAGATTATTAAATTTTCCAATTAGGAAAAGAAAACAATCCAAAATATTTAAATACATTTGTAAAAAAAATTTTTCACTAAAATTCAATGCATACTTTATTTTATTATTATTCTTTTATGTTAAATGAAATAAAATATTTCTTAAAAAAAATTGAGGTAAAACTATGTAAACTCGATTTAAAGAAATCTTAAAATTATTCATAAGCAAACCCTGCAGATTGGAAATAATCATATGTTTAGTGTCTCTATTTAAAATTTTTTTTAAATTAAGATTGAAAAGAATTTCATTTCACTACGAAGAATTTTTGCAAAATAAGCAGGAAAAATATTCATAATTAAAAAAATAAAATTCCAAAACAACCTCACTTTTCAGCTAATTGGAGACAAGAATAACATAATGGAAAAAACAGGGAGAAAAAGGGAAAAAGTCAACCAAAAAACCAACCTCTCACTTTTTTCTTTCTGCGTCCTTTTTATACTACAAGGGGACCAACATGTTTCAAAGTCAATTTAAACCTCCTCATCAGGGATTAATTATAGGGAATAACTAAAGGTATGAAAGATTAATATAACCTGTAAAGAAAATATTAATAAAAAATTAATTAAGTTTAATATAATCAAAATTAATAATTGAGAAATTGATTCTTTAATAGAAAAGAAAATTTTTCTATTATCTAGTCAAAGAAAATTACTTTAACCAATTAATTACTCTATCCCATACTTTATTATACCTTGAGAGGTCCCTTTTTAAATTGATAGCCTTGTTACCTTCTCTCTTTATAAATAACATCTCCATGAATTCTCTCTTTTTCTGATTTCTTTCATGATAAAGAATTTTAATATCATTCCAATTAAAGTCATGACCATGTGTAACATTATGTTTTGAAAGGACTGAGTGATACCTAGGACTTCTGCGAAAATTATTTTCATGTTCATTTTTCCTAAGTCTAAGAGCTCTTTTTGTCTACTCTACATAAACTGCATTTCAATCTTTACAATTAATTTTGTAAATAACACATTTTTTGTCTAGCGTTTCATATCTATCTTTTCCTAATTTTACAATGATATTGCTCTTAAAAGGAATTCTATAAATAGTATGTAAACTTAATTTTCCCAACATTGATTTCAAAATCTTCGAGATTTTACCAAAATATGGAAGAACAACAGTATCAAATGTATTGTAATCTTCTCTGTTTATTTTATTTTGATCATTGTTTTTGTTTTTTATATATTTTATTTTGTTATGCGCATGTTATTCAATGAATTCAAAATGGTAATGGTTAAGAAAAAGAATTTGTTTACAATGTTCAATTTTTTTTTCAGGGAAAACTGGATGTAATAATTTAAGGGCTCTATCAATCAAATTTTTAATGATTCCTATTTTGTTTTGAATAGAGTGATTTGAAAGAAAACTAAGTGTTCTACCTGAACAAATCTTTTTCCTATGCCAGTCAGTAATACTATGTCTTTCATCAGTTTTAATTAAAGCCAAATCTAGAAAATTTAATTTACCTTCAGTTTCAATCTCAACAGTAAATTGTAATCTAGGGTGTATACTATTAAAATCATTAAGAAGAGTGTTAAGATTATTTTTATGTACACTAAGTACTGAATCATCAACATATCTTGCATAAAAATCAATATTAAAATTGATTTTTTGAAAAACTTAATTCTCTAAATCCTGCATGACAATTTCAGCTAAAATAGGAGATAAAGCAGATCCTATGGGCGTTCCAAACTTTTGTTTATAAAATTTATTATTAAATTTGAAATATACTGAATAAAAACATATTTTACATCATCAAGAAAATGTTTTTTCGGAATTTTGGTATTAATTTTAATCAAATCCCAACGTTTTTGTATGGCAATTTCGACTCTTTCGTAAGGGATATTTGGAAACATAGCTATTACATCAAAAGAGACAAATATATGGTCTAAAGGTATTATCACACTGTCAATTAGTTTTAAGAAAGCATGACTATTTTTAATTGATGTTTTTGAGATTTGTATTGATTTTTTAATAATTTGACTCAATAATTCATCCAATTTTCTAGTTGGGGAACCTATTGTTAAAATGACCGGTCGTAAAGGGTAGTCATCTTTGTGAGCTTTAACAGGAGTCCATAGGCTAATGAGAGATTAGTACTTGATGTATCGATATCACATCTTTCAATATTATTGCCTAAATATTTATTAGTTCTCATTCTGTCTAAAATTTTGAACGTCCCTTTTTGAAGCATTATGTTAGGGTTATTAGGAATCAATTGAAAACTATCTGCATCATTAAAAATATGCAACATTTTTTGAATATAGACATCCCTATGAATAGCTACTGTAATACTTCCTTTGTCTGATTTAGTGATCATTAATTCTGGATGATTTTTTAAGAAAATTTTTGTTTCAATTAAACCCTCATTCAATTCCTTCTCTAACCAAGTTTTTGGATTATCATTATTTAAAAAATCATTCGATAAACCCATAAATTGTGATCTAAATTCATCAATTTTATTCTCAGGTATTTTTTAAAATATTTGATTCAATGTCTTTAATTATTTCAAGTAGTTGAATGTAGTTTTTCCCCCCAAATTTGTTGCTAAAACCATCACCTAATCTCAAAATGTCAATAACTCTATGTGGAATAATTACATTAGAAATATTCAGTATCCAAGGGTCTGGTTGATCATGAAAAATAACTGAGTGAATTTTTAAATGCAGTTATTGTACATTTCCTTGTTCATTAAAAATGTTTAAAAATTTTCGATCATGTTTTCTATTATCCTTAAGGGCGATTTTATTAAGTTTTGTTTCCCTTTCAAAACATTCCTTAATAATAAAGGAGGGAACTTGTTGATTTAATTTCTCCATAATTTGTTTTATTTCAACATTAAAAGAATGTATCTGTGAATGGCAATCCTTAACAGTCAAATTTAAGGGCGATTTTTTAAATTTTTCAGTATTTATATTTTGGTATACGGCCATACCACGCTGAAAAAACCAGTTCTCGTCCGATCACTGAAGTTAAGCAGCGTTGGGCGCGGTTAGTACTTGGATGGGTGACCATTCGATAATACTGTGTGCTGTTGGCACATCGTGGGTGTGGTGAGCCCACACTTGTAGTTATTTACTACAAGAAACTATCCATCTGGAAACACTACCGGAATCGAGTAGTGTCTCACGCCTACCCTGAAAGGGAAATGGCTTAATGGTATACTTACTTACATACTTTACTATATCAAATTTTTCTTTATTTCTTTTTTTTTTGAACTCAAAGCTAACATTTTTATTAATGTCAAAAATCTTCTTAGGAGAAACATTTAAAACAATATAATACCAAAAGCTTTCAAAATTATTAAAAAGATCAAAATAAGTTTTTCCCATAATCTAATTTTTCTTATCTCTTTGAAAATGTAAAAAAGTTGAGAAATTATAGTGTGGTAGCCTCGGTGGTAGCAAAATGTTAATAACAGAATTATTTCCCAATATATGTTCAAGGTATTTTACTATTAAATGTTAATAAAACAATTTGCAGTTATACATTAATAAATCAATTAAATTTATTAATTAATTTTCACACGTTAAAAATTAAGGACAAAATCAACATAATTTTCTTTTACTCCAGAATTAATCAAATTGTAATAATTCATTACTATATTAATTACTAAATTCTTATATTAATTTTCATCCTTAGTATTTCTATTGTCACTTTAACTTGAAATCATTTATAAATAAATGTTCTTTAAATAGTTTTTAATGTTCAGAAATCATTAGAAAAAAAAGAAATATTTAAGCAGTGAGTGCGTCACTCGTGCGTTATACGCATTGTACGACTCCGCGCTTCGCAGTCACTGCTTGGATTCATTCGGATTCGTCAAACTTTGTGGGACTGTAGGAATTCATAGGTAGAACGCTCCGCAACGCTCTGACTGTACAGCGTTCGGAGCTCCCGATTCCGAAAAAAGGATTCCGGTTCGTCAATATCAGAATTCATCAAAATCGTTAGGATTCGTACGAATTCGTTTACTTTGTTCGAACGATTTCATTTGAATCCTGAGTGAGACACCCCTCGCTCCTCAGCCTTTGCCAGTTTTCATCTTCTTTTGTTTGCATAATTCGTTTAATGTTATATTTACATATATTTTTCGTGGTATATTTTTATATAAACTCTTCCCATTTTGAATTAAATTCAAAAATATTCAACTGGATAAGACACACTGCTATACTGACACGCATTAACCTGCACTGGAAACTGAGTGATTCATTCCACTAACAAAATCATGTACCAAATCCTGCTTTGTTAACAAATATTTAAAAATACACATTTCTTGTGTTTTAGCATGTGTTTTTGAACAAACAATACATTTACTTTACACAATATAATATTGAAATCAACATTTTATTTCCAGGCACTAAATTATAATTAGTTTTTCAGAACGTATTTATGACCCGCCAAAAAATCGAAGGAGTAAGACTATCAGTTTCAGACACATGCAATATTCAAACTGCAATAAATTAACTAAAAATATCGTAACTGTTGTTAATTCGTTAATAATTATTATAATTAAATAAAAAAATCTGCCCGCTTCGCGGGCACATTCTCATGGCGCGCTTCGCGCGCGGCTCGCTTCGCTCGCAAGTTTGAGCGCGCCTAGGGCGCGCGACTGTTGGATCTCGCGCTTCGCGCTCGATCATATGTTTATCTCGCGCTTCGCGCTCGATTATGTGTTCACCTCGCGCTACGC
>CAKNYM010052317.1:91760-185980 GCA_932195095.1 Andricus curvator | reverse complement strand
TATGTTTTCGTACCTTGCATTGTTTTTTCAAAAATTTGATTTTTTTTCTGTCAATGTTATTTTCACGAATAAAACGAAAACCACGCATCCTATCGAAACATGAGTCACAATAAATTTGTACCTCTTCCTTGGATGAACAAATTTTGTTTCGGTCATTTTTTCGTAGCTGGTAATATTCGTCTGAAAATTTGATTTTTCTATTTTCAATGCTGTTTTTTACGAATAAAACAAAAACTACGCGTCATATCAAAAAGTGAATGATAAGAAATTTGTAGATCTTTTTTAGGTGCACAATTTTGGTGAGATGATATTTTCTGGTATCTTGCATAGTTTTACAGCAAAATGGCTTTTTTGATTTTTCATTAATTTTTTGTGCGATCAAAATTTGAATTTTTTATTTTTCGAAAAATTCAAAAAGTTGTTATGAAAATATTATAGGGTGTTCAGGAATCAACGTTTTTCTCCTCTTGAATTTTTTTCATATCGTGCGTTTTTCGGCTTAAAATGTTCATTTTCGTTTGTTTTTTGGAATTTTGAAAATGCTATAACTCCAGTAATTTTTTTTTTATCACGAAAAGTCATAAGAATATTTTGTTCGTAATTTTGCGTACTACTAATAACCGTACATAGAATTTTCAAATCTTCCAAAAAAGTGGTCTGAAAAATTTTCAAAATGTGCTCACTTTTTGGATTTTCATCCAAAATAGCTGGTTAACGAACTCGTTCTCTAATTTTGGGCCATAAAAAATTGCGCCAAAGCTCAATCAAATCTGATCATTTTTTCGAAAGTTATCGTGGCTACAGACAGACAGACAGACAGACTACTCAGGGGGTCTCGAAACGTGGAGATTTGATGAAAACCGACTATGTCAAATTTTACATAAAACCAATACCTTCTCATTAGAATGAGAATGTAAAAATAATTTCGTAATTGTTTTGAAGCGTGATATACCTTTAAAACATTGTAAACCACAGGGTAGCCGAAGGTCAGGGAAAACCTGGAAATCAGGGAAAAGTCAGGGAATTTTGTTGGTCAGGGACAATTCAAGGATTTTGAAAAAAAGTGGCAAAAGTCAGGGCCACACAGTCTCTTTTAGACACTTTTTTCCCCAAATCACTTTTTAGTCACTTTTCCTTCAATAAATTAACCCACGGATTAACCACTATTGAATTCAGATGTACACCTATTTCTGAATTTTGTTGAATTTTTTGAAAATATTTTATGTTATTTTAAAATATTCTCAAAATTTTGTAATACATTTCAATTATTTGAAGGGATTTCAAAGATTTTAGGGTATTTTAAAAAATTCTAAGGAATTTTTAAGAGCTTTAAAAAGTTTTAAGAGATTTCAAAATATTTAAAAGGATTTGCAATATTTTAGAGTATTTTAATAGATTCCAAGGTTTTTTAAAACTCATTCCAAACTTACTAAATTCAATGATTTTTTTTTCATATTTTTGAATTGTTTTCAATTCAGTTGAATTTTTAAAAAATTCATCTTGAAGTATTACGAATTTCATCGAATTCTTCTCACTTCCCTTAAATTCCTCTAAATCTTATGAAATGAATCCTTTTTAATCCGAAAGAACATTAGTCATATTATTAAGGCAGATTAGACACTTTTAGGGTTAAAAAATAGTCAGTTTTTGTCACTTTTTAGGTTTAAACAGGTCAATTTTTCAGTTTTATCAAGTAAATTAGGCTATGGCGGTCCTAAGAATAATAAATAAAAAAATTTATAAATATACATTTGTTTTACTCCATTTATAAAATTCTATATTAAAAATTGTACAAGATAAAAATTCTTTTCTTTGAATATTAATGGTCAGGAAAAATGAAAAATTAGCCAGGGCAAAATCAGGGAAGTCAGGGAATTTTGAAAATGGAGTTTTTCGGTCACCCTGCGAAATCATTATTTTGATCTAAAACCGCCTTAATTGGAGCATTTATAGAGTACATTTTTTTCTAATCTGTCTGCTCCCACTGTGGACAACTTTTTCAATTTTTATTCGAATTATTTTATCTCCATGGACAAAAAATTTTATGGAATCCTTCAAATATCTTCATAGTCAAAAACTCAAAATTGTGAAAAATCTCGGAATGCCGATCATCTAAATGGCCCAAGAAAGCTATTTCAAAATTTAAAAAATTTAAAAAAAAATACAAAATGGCGCCTAATTAAAAACTTAATGAATACCCTTTTCCCACAATTTTCAACATAATACTTTTAAACTTCGGGAAAGCATACTGTTTGGCTTCAGAAATTACTTGATAGTTAAAAAGTCTAAAATTTTGAGAAAATACAAAATGGCAAACAACTCAAAATTAAATAATAGCATAAATTTAACAAATTCAAAATATTGAAAAGAAAAACAAAATGGTGGCCAATTAAAAAAAGCTTATTACTACAGTTTTCAAAGAAATACTCTTAAACTTTATTAGAAGAATAAATGCTGATTCAGAAACTATAATATAATTCTAGAAAACATAATTTGTTAAAAAAATAAAAAATTACCGGAAATTATATTTTAAGGGAACGGATTTAAATGCTTTATTGTTTGAGTAATATATGAATGTACTGTAGTAATAAGCTGTTTTTAAAATTTTTAATTGACCGCCATTTTGGACTTTTTCAATATTTTGGATTTTGAAAGTGATCGAGTAGCTTCTGAAGCCAAAAAGTTTGTTCTTTTACGAAGTTTCAAAGTATTTAGTTGAAAAATGTAAAAATAAAATTTAAAAAAAAATTTTAATTGGCCGCTATTTTGTATTTTCAAATTTATCAAGTAATTACTGATGCCAAAAATGTTGTTCTCCCGAAGTTTAAAAGTATTACGTTGACAACTGTAGGAAAAAGTTTTTTTTTTGAGTTTTGAATCAGCCGCCATTTTTTCAAAATTTAGAATATTGAGATCTTGCATTGGCTTGGGAATAAATGATTAAATTTTCCACAATTTTTCGTCACCCTTTGATAATAACATTAAGAAATAGCTTTCTTGGGTCTATGTAGATGGTCGCTATTCCCCCTCCCATGATTTTTCAAAATTTTGAGTTTTTGACTATGAGGATATTTTAAGCATCCCATGCGAGTTTTTGTCCACGGAGATAGAATAATTCCAATATAATTTAAAGTTATGCAGATTTTTGCGTGATTTATCCCATGTAGTTGGGAAATTTCAACGCCCATATTTGGTGGGTAAATCTTACCCGATTTAGCTAAAATTTGGGGTAATTTCTTTTTTTGGGCATATGAAAAAATTCCGCCAGTGGGAACACACGAATTAAAAAAAATAATGAGGACCAGCCTAACCTAAACTTACCCTATTCATGCGCCTTGTGTCGGATTTGGTCATACCTGTTAATTTCTTTATTTTGGTAAAGTGATAAATGAATGAAATTTTGGTGTATAAATATAAAGTTTGGAGATTTTTGTAACGTACCTTCTTTTACGGATTGAACGTAGACCGGGTTGTCGCCGGAAACTTTCATCCCGTATCCAGCATCATCCTTGTAGATCACGAGGGTAGTGACGGGTAGGAGGTCGCCGGGGGTAGCTCCACCTTGACCGGCGACACCCCCGCCGCCACCACCGACACTGCGTCGCAATGCCGCCGTCCCATTCATCCCTTCCGTGTCCCAACCTCACCTCACCTCCGCAGTTGATACCGAACGTCCGGAAGTCCTGTTCACATTATTCACATTTAAAATGGTTCCATGCTACAGCAAATTGCCAATAAGGCCATAAAAACATTATTCACGTTCGGGGAGCTTAAAATGACCCGCCTGATTTAGGGATCTGTGTTTACGATGAAATTTACATGTGAAAATGGTCTTTTACGAGATTGAAAGCGGGCTCGTATTTTATCCGCAGAATTTAGCTGGAAAAAGTTTCCATTTTCCTGCATTATACAATTTTCGAATTAACTATCACAATAGACAGTGATTAGGGTGGTTGAAAAAGTTCCGCAAATTTTATTACTCCTATAAAAATTGTTCCCAAGGATGAAAAAATGACCCTAAATTTTGTACGGAATTTAAATGAAATGGACGAAATAGAAAAAAAATATTTTCTGAAATTAGCCCAGCGGAAGTAGTTCAAGAAGGCGTAAAAGTAAATGGTATACGAAAAATCTAACGATAAAAAATTATTAGAGACTAAAACACCCTCAAATGTTAATGGCGATAAGAGCAACACACAATGTACAGAATGATCGCACTTATACCATTTTTTTCGAATTAGAAGTAGTGTTAAATTACCCTAACAAGTGGTTTGAGCGGGATAAATGCTTCCGGAAAAGAAATTTGAAGTCACCCTTAGTTTAAGATATCACAAAATGAACGCCTTCATACACATTTTTTCGAATTCAAAATAGTATTAAATTACCTTGTCATAAAACAAGTTTTCGGAGTGGGATAAGTGCTACCGGGAAAAAATTGACAGTCACCCTTAGTTTGAAAAAATCACAAAATCATTCAAATGCAGGCCTTTATACACTGTTTTCGAATTAAAAATAGTTTTAAATTATCTTGGCATAAAATAAGCTTCTTGAGTAGGTATAAGAGCTTCCGGAAAAAATTAAGTCACCCTCAGTTTTCGAAAATTTCAAAATCATCAAGGCATGTATACATTTTTTTTCGAATTAAAAATAGTGATAAATTAATTTGTCATAAAAAAAGTTTTTTGAATTGGGTAAGAGCTTCCGGAAAAAATTTAAAGTCACCCTTACTTTAAACAATATCATAAAAACGAACATACCCCGCTGAAAAAACTTGTTTTATGACAAAGTAATTTAACACTACATATTTTTTATTTTTTTAAAACTGTATAACGGCAGTCATTTTTATGATTTTGTAAAACTAAGGTTGTTAAAACGTTCAGAATAATAAAAAATAATTATTTTTAATCAAATGATCGTTATGAGTGATTGCCAAAAAGTTGACGACTTTAAGTCTCAACCGTTTTCCACCTTTTCATTGAATAATAATTTTTTTCTAAAATTATCACAGGGAAGTACTTATATAAAAGCACAATTTCGTAAAGATTAAAAATTTAGGCAATTTCCTTTAGAAATTATAAATAAAAAAGCACGCAAAATGCCTTGTCACGCACCTATCCCGAACTACAAATTTAAAATGAGAAATTGCTAAATATAATATTAAAACCAGTTTTTAAATATTTGCACTTACATTGAGTTGAAAAAGATAAAAACAAGAGTAGAGTTCAATATTTTAGATTTAAAGATTTAACAAATCAGTTCAAAGTCTGTCCCACAAGTTTTTTGTCTGATCACGCTGCATTGCTATTTTAGGATCACATTAGGAATTAATTAATAAAAACATTCATAATGCGGGCTAAGCTTGTTAATTTTATACTCATGAAAATTTTAGTATAGTTAAAAATCTATTTATCGTCCAAATAACAGTAAATAATAATCACTATTTTTGCGTAATATACTCTCTTTTGGGTTACTCTTAATTTAAAAAATATATATTTTAGGCTATTTGGAAATTTGTTTGCTTTCAAAAATCTCATTGTCTAAAATGCCAACTTTTTGGCAATTAGCCTTATAGTTTTTTTTTATTTCAGAAAAAAGTACATACATATATTATCACCCTGATCACTTAAATTTTGGTAAGAATTTCCGGTAATGCACGGTTACTTAATTCTAAGCGCTTCGAAAATGAATAATTTTAGATTGAGATGTAAAAGCGTGAATAATAGTACTATTAAACTCTTTAAAGAATTGATCAATTTTAAATCCTTTAATGGGGTCGTTGCATGAATTTTAGGTGATATATTTTTTAAATACTGCATAACATTCTGAACATTTTGGTGCATTTAAAAAAAATTTTGAAAACTTCATTGTGGAGAAAAAAAATGTTTAAAAAAAGTATTGAAATCCCTATTCAAAAGCTCTGTGACCTTGAAACGTCACTTCCCAAAAAGCGCGTAACCAATCAGAATAATGATCTATTGACTAACGAAGTATCTAGCAGACAGCTGGCGAAAATTTAATTTACAATTTCTAACAGAGTTATTTATTTACTTATAATTGTCGAAAAGCAATACAATTCTGCTTAAAATATAAAACCTTAAAAAAGATAGTAATGAATAATATCATTCAAGTGCGTGAGAATGAAATGTTTCCAAAGATAACATCAATTTGAATATCTTTTACAATAGGTTATGTTTACTGTTTACCCATTCAGTCGCTAGCGGCCATATTATATTCCATCACCAACCGGACAACCGCGCTAATCAGAATGAAGTACTTCCTGCAAAGTACTTCCCGCAAAAATTCAAAAAATATACTTTTTAAACATTAAAAAAAATATTTAAACTTGATTTAAAAAAACTTTCCTTTTATAGTTACATTATTTTTTTGGTGTTCTTTTAATTTTACTAGGAAAAAAAATTATTTGAAAATATGCAACAACCCCATTCCAAATTTAAAAATATGGTATTTTATGATAAAGTAAAAACGTATTTAATTTGAAGCCTTAACAAATACACACGTTGAAATTTGAGGCACTGAAAATTAAACAAGTATAAATCTTTCCATGAACAATTTAGATACTAAGTCTTCAGCAATAATTTCACACTGTTAGCTTTCTGGAACTAAACAATAAAAATTTGAATGTTTGTAAGAATCTCTATTTATAACCGGAAAAAATGGGTTTGAGTGACCTCCAAATATATTTTTGAAATCTGTTAAAAGTTTGCGTAAAATATTTCCACTTAACTATAAGAATCATAGGCAATATAGTGTGTGTGTGTGTATATATATAGCTGAAGAAAAATTAAGTATAAAAATGATATAATTGATGCATCTGCTTGACAAGAAGAACAATAGTTCATCATGAGTAATGTGTCGGAATTGCGAAATAAAGTTCTTCACAGAATAATATAAACATTGCTCTGCTTTGCGAAAATTATTAAAATCCTTCCGAGTAATTGAAATCATAGTAAAATATAGTTTATATTTTAGAAAACAATTTTTTTTTAAGTTTTCAGAACTTCCACTTTGAACTTGTAAAGGGGTCGTCCGCATGCCACGTAAACAATTTTTTACCACTGTTGCCCCCCCCCCTCACTGTGGTCAAACGTGGACTTTTAACGACCCCCACCCTGTGTCATCTGTCGACGTGAACTTATTTGATATTTTTATGAAAATTTGGATATTCTTGGTATTCGAAGGCTAGGAAGCCAAAAGGACCAGTGAATTGGCTGAAAATTCGCTTTTTCTCGAAAACAAGCTTAATGTACAAATGTTCTTAGCTTTTCATATTTTCTGGAAAGAAATCCGCAAAATCATGAGAACGCGAGTCCACGTGGACTTTAGATCATCCCGGCCCTCCATGTTGACAATCGTGGACTTTTGCCATATCCCCCCACCCCAAATGCCAATAAAAAATGTATTTTCCAAGCCCAAACAAAATGTTATTTAATACATATGAGTAGAGAGAAAATTGATATAACATAGAAAAATCAGGAGAGAGAAAGGAAATACAATTTGTTTGTTACTTTCCGCGATTGGAATTCAATCCTACAAAATCGTTGTTAATTGAATTTTGTACTAACACAGAATTCAAACACATTACCATTCGAGATACTCTAGCTTCAATTTAAAAATATTCAAAGAAGAATATTTGTAATTCAAACACTTTCAACACAAATCATTTTAAATTTAAATTGATTGAAGTAACCGTAATCTGAAAGCATTCAATATTTGTAGATTTTCCTTTCCGATTAAAAAAAAAATAAACATACTTAATATTTGATAATATGGAAATTATTATAATTTTTTATTATTAATTATTATATAATATTATATAATATTATTTATATATATTTATATATTATTATATAATATTATTTATTATTATTATTAATTATTATTATTATTAATTATTATTATTATTATAATTATTATTATATTATGGCCAACGGCCATACCACGCTGAAAAACCCAGCTCTCGTCAGATCACTGAAGTTAAGCAGCGTTGGACGCGGTTAGTACTTGGATGGGTGACCATTCAAGAATACTGACATGAGTGCTGTTGGCACATCGTGGGTGTGGTGAGCCCACACTTGTAGTTATTTATAACTACAAGAAAAACCTAGAAACACTACCCGAATCGGGTAGTGTCACGCCTACCCTGAAAGGGAAATGGTTTAATGGTATATATTTAATATTTTCCGTTCAAAGCGATCCTAAATGAGAGAAATTGCTTTTAGATACAAAATTTTTCATTTTTAAGAGCTCAGAAATGACACTTAATTTATTTTGAATCATATGTAGAATACCCTAGCGCAAGAATCCGCATTATAAGCTAAATTTAAACCTTTTCAATCCAAGTGAATCCAACATATATACAAAAACATATATTCACTCTGTTTCAGTTCGGCTGAATCCGGATTTTACGACGAAAACAATCCGATGAATCCCACTTTAGGCAAAAAATTAATTTTATTTCCATCCCATCAAATCAAAGTTTTACAATAAAAATTAATTTCGTTCCAATCTGAATGCATATTGAAATCACTCTGAAATAATATTATGAATTTTCAAATTCTTAATTTTTATTGCGCAGTATTTATTTTTTAAAGGACACATTTGTAAGGTAAAACTGTATTCGGAAACAATGCGGAATAATTCGGAATTAGAAGGGATTCACATGGAATGAAAACTTTTTATAGAATAATGCGAAATCATTTGAAATTAAATCGGAATGAATGCAGAATCATGCGGATCTATACGTAATAAAAAATTTGTTTACAATGATGTGGAATCATTCGAAATGAAATTTTGGTGCCATTTTGGAATCATATGGAATGACTGTGTTTTGACAACGAATTTATCCAGAAAAACGTACAAAATAATTAGGAATGACAGCGTAATCAATTCAAATAAGTTCGGATTTAGAACGGTAACATTTTTGAATTATTTTGCTGATTAAAGTGGAATGAAAAACTGTCTCGAGAATTTTTCGGAATCAATTAGAATTATAACGGAATGATAGCGAATTCATTTAAAATAAGCTCTAATCCGCCAGCAAATTCACAATGAATTAAAAGTTGATTCAGAACGATGTGCATTCGCTTCGAGCAATTTTAATCTCCCGGAAGCTGGAATTACAACATTGTCATATGGATACGGGCACTATGCCATAATTTAGTGCTTAATTAGTGCTAATTTATGCTGCAGGAAAGAATTTTGTGCCCGTTAATTTTGGTTGAAAATATGTAGTAATGCTAGCTTCAGCTGAAGCCACAACTCTAGTATGTGAAACTCGGAAACTATTAGTGACATCAAATTCTTGTTTGCGCAGGAATTTAGTGCTAATTAAGTGCTCTAGATTTGGGCTATGTATACGACCTGGACACTTTTTTTTACCAAAAACGAGTAGTAATACAAATTTTTATGATTTTGTAAAACTAAGGTTGTTAAAACGTTCAGAATAATGAAAAATAATTATTTTTAATCCAATGATCGTTATGAGTGAATGCCAAAAAGTTGACGACTTTAAGTCTCAACCGTTTTTTTCAATGGTACTTTCTTGCTAGTTTTTTTTTAACAAGTTTTAAGAAGTTTAGGCTAAATCGGACTTTTTCAAAGTTACTTATTATTGTTTAAATTATTTTTATTTGTTTAAACTATTTATTATTTTATAATATCGCGAGCTAATGTTATTTTCTTAATGCTTTTGGCTAATTTATGAAAGTGAAGAATGAATTTTTTCGCATCAGTTATCTATTTATTGTTTAAACAATTTATTTTTATTTATTTTATATAATCAATAATTGTTTGATTTCACTAATTGTTTCAGAGTTTCAAATACTGAGTCCGCTGAAGCCTGCATTATTATTCGTTTATCGTTAAAAATTAGCACGGATCCAGAGCACTTAATTAGCACTAAATTCCTGCATTAGTCAGCATTACTACTAGTTTCTGGTAAAAGAGTGCCCAGATTTTGTGCATAGCTCAAAGCCAGAGCACTTAATTAGCACACAATTCCTGCGCATAGGAGAATTTGACTTCACTAATAGTTTCCGAGTTTCTAATACTGAGTCAGCTGAAGCCTGCGTTACTACTAACTTTGGGTTTAAAAAATGCCTGTTCTTTGTCCATAGCTCAAATCTAGAGCACTTAATTCTTGTGCAAAGGAGAATTTTATTTCACTAATAGTTTCCGAGTTACAAATACTGAGCCGGCTGAAGCCAGCATTACTACTCGTTTCTGATAAAAAGAAGCGCCCGGATTATGTGCTTAGCACAAATACAGAGCACTTAATTAGCATTAAATTCCTGTTCAAAGCAGAATTTGAGACCACTAATAGTTTCCGAGTTTCACATACCGGAGTCAGCTGAAGCCAGCATTACTACTCGTTTTGATAAAAAAGTTGCCCAGGTTTTGTGCATAGCACAAATTCAGAGCACTTAATTAGCACTAAATTCCTGCGCAAACAAGAATTTGATATCACTAATAGTTTCCGAGTTTCACATACTAGAGTTGTG
The DNA here is from genome assembly GCA_932195095.1 of Andricus curvator. NCBI lineage: Eukaryota > Metazoa > Arthropoda > Insecta > Hymenoptera > Cynipidae > Andricus > Andricus curvator. Next base: position 175,460 of record CAKNYM010052317.1, on the reverse strand, counting down.
ACTTCGGCTGAAGCTAGCACTACTACATGCTTTTAACCAAAATTAACAAGCACAACATTTTATTCTGCAGCATTTATCTATATATATATATATATATATATATATATATATATATATATACCATTAAACCATTTCCCTTTCAGGGTAGGCGTGACACTACCCGATTCGGGTAGTGTTTCTAGGTTTTGCTTGTAGTTATAAATAACTACAAGTGTGGGCTCACCACACCCACGATGTGCCAACAGCACTCATGTCAGTATTCTTGTATGGTCACCCATCCAAGTACTAACCGCGTCCAACGCTGCTTAACTTCAGTGATCTGACGAGAACTGGGTTTTTCAGCGTGGTATGGCATAAATTAGCACTAAACTATGGCATAGTGCCCATATCGATATGAAAATGATGTAATTCCAGCTTCCGGGACCTCACAGTTCCTCGAAACGAATGCACATCGTTCTGAATCAACTTTTCATTCATTGTGACTTCGCTGGCGAATTAAAGAAACAAGTAGTAATGCTGGCTTCGGCTGACTCAGTATTTTGTAACTCGGAAACTATTAGTGAAATCAAATTCTCCTTTGCACAAGAATTAAGTGCTCTGGATTTGTGATTTGGATAAAGAACGGGCATTTTTTTTAAACCAAAAGCGAATAGTAATGCAGGCTTCAGCAGACTCAGTATTAGAAACTCGGAAACTATCAGTGAAATCAAATTCTCCCTTGCGCAGGAATTTAGTGCTAATTAAGTGCTCTGGCTTTGTGCTAAGCACAACATCCGGGCACATTTTTTTTACCCGAAACGAGTAGTAATGCTAACTTTAGCTGAATCTGGTATGCGAAATTCGGAAAATATTTGCGATATCAAATTCTTCTTTGCGCAGGAATTTAGTGCTAATTAAGTGCTGTGGATCCGTGCTAATTTTTAACGTGAAACGAATAATAATGCAGGCTTCAGCGGACTCAGTATTTGAAACTCTGAAACAATTAGTGAAATCAAACAATTATTGATTATATAAAATAAATAAAAATAAATTGTTTAAACAATAAATAGATAACTGATGCGAAAAAAATTCATTCTTCACTTTCATAAATTAGCGAAAAGCATTAAGAAAATAACATTAACTCGCGATATTATAAGATAATAAATTGTTTAAACAAATGAAAATTATTAAAAAAATAAAAAGTAACTTCGAAAAAGTAAGACTTAGCCTCAACTTCTAAAAACTTATTAAAAAGAAACTAGCAAGAAAGTGTCATTGACACATCGGTGTCAACTGAAAGGTATGTTAAGCTGGCACAACACTATTGAGGTATAGAGATGTAACCTATTTCATAATTTAGGGCTAATTTGGGCCCTTATTCCCAAATTTAGGGCTCTTTTATTTGTTGAAAAAATTAGTGTTTGCGCTAGCTTAACTTTAAGGTAGCCGAACATTGCTGTAAATCGTACTCTAAATGATTTTACAGAAAATTCACCTCATACAATAATTTAGGGCTCATTTAGGGCTCTGGGAATATAATAATCAAAATTGAAAAAAAAGTTTAAACAATTTTTGTTTAAACTATCCTACTAAAAATGAATTGAACATATTTACTTTCTTATATCACGTTAAGGCTCATTTAGGGCTCCCCGAATATGATTTTTGAACATTTAAAAAAATTATTTAAACAAATTTACCAAAAAATTTTAGTTTTTTTTTTATTTCCCTTGCATAATTTCAAGCTTATTTAGGGCTCCTGAAATATCGTCGACCGGAAGTCGTCCGATTTTTCTTTCGCCCTTTTTTTTCTGTTATAGATGGTGTTGTGCCACCTGAACGTTATAAGAAATACGTGAAGAAAATTATAAAAGCGATTCTTTCCATTCGCATATTTTAGGGCTCATTGAGGACTAATTTGGGCCCCTAGTCCCAAATTTAGGGCTCCAATATTAAAAAAAAAAAAAAGTGTTTTCGCTAGCTTAACGTTAAGCTAGCCGAACATTGCTGTAAAACGTACTAAAAATGATTTTACAGAAAATTCACCTTATACAATAATTTAGGGCTCATTTAGGGCTCTGGGAATATAATAATCAAAATTGAAAAAAAGTTTAAACAATTTTTTTCAATGTTCAAATATCATATTTGGGGAGCCCTAAATGAACCTTAACGTGGGATGAGGAAATAAATATGTTTAATTCATTTTTAGTAGGATCGTTTAAACAAAAATTGTTAAATTTTTTTTTTACATTTTTGATTATTATATTCCAAGAGCCCTAAATTATTGTATAAGGTGAATTTTCTGTAAAATCATTTTTAGTAAGTTTTACAGCAATGTTCGGCTAGCTTAACGTTAAGCTAGCGCAAACACTAATTTTTGAAACAAATATTGGAGCCCTAAATTTGGGACTACGGGCCCAAATTAGTAAACAATGAGCCCTAAAATATGCGAGTGGAAAGAATCACTTTTATAATTTTCTTCACGTATTTTTTATAACGTTGAGGTGGCACAACACCATCTATAACAACACAAAAAGAGGGCAAAGGAAAAATCGGACGACTTCCAGTCGACGATATTTCAGGAGCCCTAAATAAGCCTGAAATTATGCAAGGGAATAAAGAAAAACTACAATTTTTTGGTAAATTTGTTTAAACAATAATTGTTTAAACCATTTTTTTTAATTTTCAAATATCATATTCGGGGAGCCCTAAATGAGCCTTAACGTTGGATGAGGAAATAAATATGTTTAATTCATTTTTAGTAGGATTGTTTAAACAAAAATTGTTACAATTTTTTTTTTACATTTTTGATTATTATATTCCCAGAGCCCTAAATGAGCCCTAAATTATTGTATAAGGTGAATTTTCTGTAAAATCATTTTTAGTACGTTTTACAGCAATGTTCGGCTAGCTTAACGTTAAGCTAGCGCAAACACTAATTGTTCTTTTAAATATTGGAGCCCTAAATTTGGGAATAGGGGCCCAAATTAGCCCTAAATTATGAAATAGGTTACATCTCTATACCTCAATAGTGTTGTGCCAGCTTAACATACCTTCAACTGAAGCCAGCATTGCTGCTCGTTTTGTTAAAAAAAAAGTGCCCGGATATTTTGCACAGCACAAATCTAGAGCACTTAATTAGCACTAAATTCCAGCGCAAAGAAGAATTTTATTTTACTAATATGTAGTTTCCGAATTTCACATACTCAAGTCAGCTGAAGCCAGCATTACTACTCGTTTTTGGTTTTTTTTAAATTCCCGCGTGTTATGCAAAGCACAGATCGAGAGCACTTAAGTAACACTAAATTCCTGTGCAAAGAAGCATTCGATATCACTGATAGTTTCCGTGTTTCACAGACGGAAGTTGTGGCTTCAGCTGAAGCTAGCATTACTACGAGTTTTTAATCAAAATTATCGGGCAAAATTTTTGTTTGTATGCAGCATAAATTAGCAATGAATAAGCACTAAATTATGAAATAGGGCCCATATCGATATGACAATGTCGTAATTCCAGCTTCCGGGATCTGCAACAGTCAATTGACAACAGAGTCATTTTGAATGATTGCGGATTGATGGCCGAATCATTGGGAATGAATCTGATTCTGCCTGCGGATTCAATTTGAATAAAACTTTGGTTCATAATTATACGAAATAATGTGGATAAAAATATCAGATTCGTTTTGATTCACACAGATTCAAATAGATTCAAACGGATTCCATTCCGAAGCTTCCATCAGGTTATATTACGTAAAAAACATTAAAATTCTCCGGAATTATCGCGAGAATTCTAGAATAATACTATAATACAATGCCTTCCTTTAGAAGAGGGAGTAGAAATAGTTATTGCGGAGAGGAGAAAGGTTTCGTATGAAAAGAGATTTGATATCAATAGAAAAAAGATTGGCAAAACAAGGAGGTTCAATGACAATGAAGAGTGATTCAGGTTGCTTAACTGCTTATGGCTGGCAGGTGTCTAGAGCGATAACTACTCGCATGAAACCCCCTAACATTCAGCCGAAATGCAAATATCGTCATGGTGCCCATGGTAAACCCTTGATCACCAGAGTGAACAGTGCGCCATTGTGAAACCGGAAGTCTGGTAAATTTAACGAACTGTGTAAAAGCAAGTATCGTACACCAAAACCTACTATCTTCTGTAATATCTCGAAATCATTGAGCTGCAGAAACTGTGAATATTAGAGTGTAACAGGTCTGTTGGGTTAAATTAGGTTTCAGAAGATGAGCATCTTTTATACCAAAAGCCAGTCAAATAAATCTGACACAAGTTTTTATAAAAATAGGAAGTGAACAAAAAAGGATAAATCTATTCGAGAAGATTCCTTAATAATTAGACAAATGCTGTATCTGAAAACATCAGAGGTAGAAGAAAATATCAAATAGGACCATATAGAGGAAACCATCTAGCTGGTTATCTAATATTATCGAATTATTGAATCTATTAGCTTGGATTTATGCAGTTTTTATAACATATTGAACACTTTAGTACAAAATATACGGATTTTAATTTAAATATTTTGAAGGTTATACAATTTTATAAGCGCAATTATAATGGGATAGAATGTTTTTGTGAACTAAGGGTCAATAATCATATTATTTGAGACCTGAAAATGCTGAAACCATGCATAACTTTTTGTTTTAAACTGATTTATCATGATGTTTTTTCGCTTACTACATATGGGTACATATGGTTTTATGTATCTCCACGCAGAGGGCACTTTCGAAAAAAGTAAATTAAAAAAAATTGTTTTAAAATGATTTTTTTAGTGAACATTAGGTTCATTGCCATTGAAACAAGAACTTATAGAAGTATTCACGTTAAAATTTTGTTTGAAAGGCTTTTGGAGCCTTTTGACGTCGCACCCATTTTCCACCTTTCTTGTAACTAGAATCATTCCTAAATAAAGTAAAAGAATGCAATTAAATTTTCACAAATGAGGAATAGCATAATGGAAAATATATACTATATATAAAAAAAAGAAATTTTCTATTTATTGAATAAAAAAGATATCAACTAATTTTTTAAAAGCAAAATGAATCAATTTTTGATTATAGTTTAAGGACTAAAAATTAGGTAGAAATAAAACTGCTTTGCTTTGTAAATATAATAATATGATTTATCGAAATTATCCAAAATTTAATAACAAATAATAATAAAAACATATTTTGATACAAAATATATAATTTTTGTTAATTTTGTATCCTGAAATCCTGGAAAATGTATTAAAATACCTTAAGAGCTCTTAAAACCCCATGAAATCATTGTCATCCTCGAAAATCTTATAAAAACTCTTGGAATCTTTTAAAATATCCTATAATCTTACAGGTCCTGTAAAATCCTTCTATATCTTCCAAAATTCTAGGAAATTCTTTAAAACCGAATGCAGTAGTAGTAGTATACCATTAAGCCATTTCCCTTTCAGGGTAGGCGTGACACTACCCGATTCGGGTAGTGTTTCTAGGTGGATAGTTTTCTTGTAGTTATAAATAACTACAAGTTTGGGCTCACCACACTCATGATATGCCAACAGCACACAGTATTCTCGAATGGTCACCCATCCAAGTACTAACCGCGCCCAACGCTGCTTAACTTCAGTGATCTGACGGGAACTGGTTTTTTCAGCGTGGCATGGCCGTTGGCAAATTTTGCAAATTTTTTTAAATCCCTTAAAATTATGAAAACCATCGGAAATCTCTTGAAATTGTTTAAATCTCTTGAAAATGCATTGGAATCTCTTAAAATACCCTAAAATAATTCATAGTCTTTGAAATTCCTATAAACTATTGAAATAAATAAAAAAAGTTCTAGCAATCTTTTAAAATTTCCTCAAATATTGCAAATCCTTTGATATCTTTTGAAATCCCTTGAAACTTTTTAAAGCCTTCTTGAAAAAATACTTCAAAATATTTCAAATCCTTTCATCATTATTATTGTTTGGCCCTCGGCGTGCATACATCTTGTCAGCTGACGTCACAACATGAAACGATGGTTACGTCGATGGATGTTACGTCGATGGAAAACAACCAAAAAAAGTGTTCCTAAAGTTTTAAAGTATGTAAAATGGATTAAAAAATCCTTTGGCCAATCATTTTCTGCCGCTCTGATTCAAATTTTAATTTTTTATTCAGTAACTTCTGCTGTGAAATATAAAAGTTAGTGCTAGTTACGTCGATGCATACTAAAAAAAAATACGCAAGGTTTTGTTGGCCGTTTTTTTTATTTACGAAGAAAGTTCATAATGCTTGCACTCAAAACTTAGAGGATGAGTAGTGAGATACTTTTTCTTCAATCTGACGTCCAATCAGGACCCAAAAAGGTATTCCTAGTTGTCAAATGACGGCTGTTTATGTATCGACGTAATCTCAGAAATATTTTCGAAGACACTCATATTTGCGTGGATATGTAGTGTGTATTGTATTCAAATTAAAATATTGTTAATAAAAATTGTACTTTTTGAGTCTAACTTTAGGATTCTTAAACATAAATTTTAAAGTAGTTCATTATTTATTTCCTACGTGACTCCAAAATTTGCCTCAAGCATGTGTGGACATCTGTTAAAGCGATTTTTCGGGTACATAATATTTTTTTACTCTGGCTTACAATAATATAACCTAATTTTTACAATGAACTTGTTATGAGGTACTAAAATAAAGACCTTTACCAAGTTTTACGATAATGCATCCAGTACTTTTAATAATATAATCCACGGACACCAAAGTGCCCTATCTGTGGAGAATTACCCATATACAGGGCTGCCAAAATTTAAAGATTAAAAGCCAAAGATTTTATCACCAACATTTTTGCGTTTTTTTAATTTTAATTCATTATGATTAAAGGTTTTATATTAGAATTATTTTCATATACGAATAAATTGATCTGCTTTATAAATAGGAAAATTTCAAATTTGATAAAATTACAAATGTATCTATTGTATTATTGATTTGAATTTAAATGTTTAAAAAAATGTTCTCTCCATATCGGACAAATTATTTAAGCTTGGGGTGATTGCCAAAAAGTTGACATTTTCGACAATAAGATTTTCGAAAACAACAAAATTCCCAAATCGCCTACAATATATTTTTTTAATTAAGGGTAACCTGATAGTATGCAAATATAAAACTAAGAGATCAATGAATATATTTCTGGTGGATATGAATTTTACACGTTGCAGCAAATTGAAAAATCTTTTTAAAATATATGCAGAAAAAATAGAAATATTTAAAAATATGGAGAAAATGGCTGTTTTTACGATTTATTTCATTTTTACTTCTGCGTTTTAGAACATCCTCTCATTTTATAGTATGCTAAATTAATATGGAGCGTTTCAGGACATTTTATAAAAAATATTGCGCTAAAATAGTTATCAGTATTAATTGTTATTTGGAATCAACGTTGATGAATCGATTTTGAACTATACAAAAATGTTCGTAAGTATAAAATTAACAGATTTGTCCCGCATTATGAATAGTTTGAACACTTAATTTCGAATTTTTTCCTAAGATATCAATGCAGCGTAACTAGACATTTTGAGTACTTTTTTTTTTAATTTCTAAACGAAGTAGTCTATAATTTTAAAACTTTACTAAATTGTGCTTTTACATGAGTACTTTACTGAGATAATTTTAGAACAAAATTATTATATTGAGAGGAAAAAAGAAAATCACCCTTAAATTGATACTTTAAAACTTTATAAATCATTAAAAAACTTTTCAATTTGCAGCCTTTCAAATTCAAGGTTTTCTATTATTTCTGTTTTACATTTTGAACTTCTCCAGCTGGATTGGTTTAATTAAGTCTTATATTAGACAGATTATTGGTTTACATTAGTTTTAAAATATACTCCTCTCTATTTTATTTGTTTCTTTTAAAGTTTTAAAATTGACATGAAGTTTGGATTTTTAAATGCAAGGCTTTTCTAATTTGAATTATCAAAGCTTTTGAAACGCTTCTTCTTCAAGTTGCAAACTTGTGTTCAAATCAGACAATTTTCTGGATTTAATTTCTTTTAAAGTCTTAACATTTTTTAAAAAACGTTAATGATAAATAATTATCAGAAAATGTTTTCATTGCCTTTTTTTAAATAAATTTAAAATGAATTCGAAATCACATTTCGATTGACATAATTAAACAAAAAATAAATTTCCTGTTAATTTTGTATTACGTTGAAATTCGAATAATTTAAGTTTGATGGTTTGATACAAAACGTTTTTCAAAATTCCAACCTTGTCCTGGTTTTCCAGGCTTTATAGGCAGCCTATAATATATATTATATATTCTTTTAACTTTATTTTCCACCGTTTTCCAAAACTCTTACTTGTATACCAGAAATGGTTAAAACCAAAAACGTGAATGTTAAATTACAAATGAAATTTGACGTCTTAAACTCAGGGAAGTAAATGTTTCTCTAATTGATTGTTGAAACAATAGACTTTGCATAAAACACTCGATAGACAGTCGGTTTAACTGGATTTCAACACTTCATTTAATATTTGAAAAACTCTGACGTAAGTGGCCCTGACCATGTGTCTTAAGTATGTACAATAGAAAACAATGATCACACGGTTCTCGCACGATTTATGCAAATAAAATGACAGAATCTAAGCGATAAGTGTTATTATGAAAAATATCTTGTTCATTGTGTCAGATTTATTTAAGGGAAAGTATTTTATCATTTGAAATCTCAGCAGTTTGATCTCTTAATTTGCATGCTTAGCGTTGTTTTGAATTCTAGAAAATCTTAAAGATCGTTTCAATTCTGGTTTTAAAAAGAGTATAAATCAAGATTGCAAGATAATAGGCTGCTCAAATGATGCATAGTAATAGGGTGGTGTGATTATGTTTTTAGAGATGACTTAGGACTGACAGTATAATTATTGGGCAGAAACAATAATAGCAAGGGCTGACAGAACTTTTTTGCATGTGCAGTTTTAAAAATGTCTGATTTTGACAAAGGTTAGTTCGAAATTGTTATGAAAGGCTATAATAAATTCATGAAACATGATAAACTTCTTTATATTATTTTGCACTTCGTGAATTATTTAATGCATTATCATGATCAATTATTATTCTTGGAAACCGGAATAGAGCTAGATTAGAAGAATCGCATTTTATTATGAATGAAATATATGAAATGTATAATATTCCAACTGACAGTGGGTAGAAATATTTAAAAGATGCATTTACAAAGTTTTTTTGTTATAAAACTTTGAATTGGAAAAAACTCATATATTTTTAATTCTTATTCAATAATTATATTCTAATCCAAAGCTGTAAAATCGCGTTTTAACAAATTTTGAAATATGTATTTAGGTTGTTAAATAATCAAGATCTCTAACGAGATGCCAAATATACTAAAAAATTTAAAAAAGATTAATTCTCATATTTTGTATTGAAATTAGCAAGTATTGTAGAGTTTCTTATGAAATACTGGAACTAATACATATGTGAAATAAAAAAAAATAAGAATGCTTTTCATATTATTGTGGATAAATTAATCAAAACCATTGTGTTAAATAAAGTTCATAAGTTAAATATTTAGCTATGATAAATTATTTTTAATGTTTGATTTAATTTATATTTCTGGAAAGCATCACGATCATAAGCCTGGAAGTTTCTACTGTATATTTGAAAATAGATTAGAAGAGATTTTTTTACTCCATGTACACCGTTTTAGGGGTTTTACACATCTAAAAATCTCCCTCCCACAGGAAATTGCCCCAACTCTCATAATAAACCTCCAAGCAACACCTGACATACTCAATCCTGTAGGGTTTTCAATTATTTTAAAAATCCCCTACCGCCTACAGCCGAATTTTTATTAGAAGCGCTCGCATTCGCCTGAAAATTTAAGTCAGAGAAGCTGAAAACTGCAGAAAACCAAAACTCCTGAGCACAGCCAGTTACCGACAGACAAGTTTGGATGTAGACATTTGATAAGCATCGAGAGTAGTGTCCACATTCATACTTGGCGTCAAACTTCCCGCTCGACAGTAGTCAAACGCAGTGAAAAAAACACGACTAAGTGAGAATCCCGAACGCTAACCCATCCGAGTGCTAACCGCGCCCGTGCGTGCTTAACATTGGAGATCTCGACGAGTCGAGAATCACCATCTATCTACTGCCTTCGATTATATTTATAAAATATTTGCATAGGATTTAATTATACTATAATTTACATTATAGTGCCATGAATTATTTCCAACTTTCCTGTCTAAAAAAAAGTTATGTAACGATATGTCTCGAAAATCTCTCAATCATTGTTGTTGAAAAATTAACTGGCTTTTCGTTACTTGAAGTTGTTTTGTGTCTTAAATTTGAATTTTTGAAAATTAAATCTACAAATAATCTCTTTTGATAAGAAAAATTAGAGAAAACCTTTTGCAAATTGAGAAACATTTGTGCTTTTTGAATACCCCTTCAAGGTTAAATTAAAACTTTCATATTATCTAATAAATTATTATTGAAAATATTACACATGTTTTATAGATAATGGCTTTCGCTGAAAATTAGTATTAAAAAAATTAATGTAAAATCATAAATTTCGAACAAGATTTGCAATTTGGAACCGTTTTAGGTAATATTAACGTTTTTCACAGGAAGTAGGTTATTTTGAATACAAATCATTAGATTTCGAAAAAAAATTTAAATTCTAAACAATTTTATGTCATATCATGTTAGTGTTTTTCGCAGGAAATTCTTGGTATTTTGAATAAAAAAATATTAGATTTTCAAGAATAATATTTACAATATTTTTAAATAACTTTAGGTTATGTTGGTGTCTTTCACCTATACTTTTAATCAATAATCATTATATTAAAATTTAATGATCTTTGTTTTAAATAATAAAATTAACGAACTTGAGCAATTTCGGACTGTGTTAGCGTCTTTTATCGGAAATTGAAATTTTCATTTAAAAATCATTATATTTCAAAGATTCACAATTTTTGAACGATTTTAGGTTATGTTGGCGTTTTACACCGAAAATAGGCATTTAAAAATAAAAATCATTATAATTTGAACAGTATGTTCAATAAAAAAATTATATTTCAAAGAAGATTGACAACTTTTTAACAATTTTAGGTTATGTTTGGTGTTTACATCGGAAATCGGTATTTTTGGTAAAAAATCATTAGACTTCAAGGATCATAATAGGTGTGTACAATTTTAGGTTAAGCTAGCGATTTTCACCATAAACATCAATATGGATTTGAAAGATTACAATTTTTGGATCAATTTAAGGTTATGTTAGCGTTTTTCTCCAGAAATCATTTATATTAAACAAGAATCTTTAAATTTTAAAGAATATTCACAATTTGGAAAAACTTTGTGTTATTTATATGTTAGTGTTTTTTGCCGAATAGTGGCATTTTGATTTTAAAATGTCATAAGATTTATTATTCAGATTCAGATTATCATTCAGATTCATTAAATCCACTTCTTTTTGTTGGCGCTTTATACCGGCAATCGGTACTTTTAACAACAAATAATTGTATGTTATCGTTTTTCACTCGAAATCGGTTATTTAAAAAAAAACATTTCACTTCGAAAATGAAATTTACAGTTTTAAACAAATTTGGGTTATTTTAGTGTTTATCGTCGGAAATTGCAATTTTTGAATAAAAAAAAGTTGACATCAACTTTCACTAATTATAAAAAATATTGTCCTTGCTTTTCTTTTCTGTTATTTTATAGATATTAGGTACTAAGAAATACAATTTTTTTTAAATTAATATTAGTGGTATATTTTGATCTAAAAAAATTGAGTTAGGCAAACAAACATAATAACGTAGCGCCAATGTTCGTTCTCCAATTTTGGATTTAAAGTTCGACTCTTTCAAATGGGCATTTGCTTCAAATTAATCAAATTATGTAAATGGCTGTGTCGAGACGTCCCGAAAAATTTTCGGAGTTGGAAAAGGGGATGGATTATTCGTTTTTATTATTACCAATGTTGAATAACAAAACAATGAACTGAAATAAGGCTTATAGTGAAATTATTTTTTAGTTTTTTATACATTTTTTATATATCTACACTGGCGACTAGAAATAGGGAAAGCAAGCAACAAATGAGTAATATATGTGGAATTTGGGACAATTTGATAAACAAATATAAACTCTTTAATTCGCCGAATGTATGTAGATGGGTGGATAAGAAAGTTTAGACTTTGGTTTTATCATGACAACATGACAATAATATGTACAATATTTATTTTAATTCAGAAAGTAATGATGACATATTTATAAATAATTTCACCTCCTTCAAATATGTGTCTGTAATCATGGAGTAGATTTTTACATCAAAATTACTACAAAGAAAAGATTTTAGTTCTGCAAATCCAGAAGAACCAGGAAATTCTTTATTTCGCAAGATCTAAGAACCACGTCATTTAATCAAGAAGTCACGTTCCTCATTAGGATTTTTCAAACTGAGCACTTACACCTAACTTTTTTTCTACTTTGATTCATGCAATTAATGAATTAAAAAAAAATTTCAGCTTAAACAAATTTTTTTTCTTTTTTTTAATAAACTTTAAAAGAAGATGACAGATTAGATTAATTAGATCAGAGATTGATGTTAGTCACATACAAGCTTAAGGCTAAATGGTCATTCGCCTCCACCTTAGAAAGACTACTACAAAAGAAAATCTGACTAAATTCGAAATTCAATGAAGGTTGATGTCTACTCATGTCTTTTTCAACTGTCAACAATAAACAATCTAACCTCCAGAATTGTAAATTTTGAAATATCGAGATGTATAAAAAATGATGAAAGGATGCGAATTTAGAAGACGGAGTATTCATACAAGGCGCTAAATTAGGAACTCTGCTCCAAAAGGAAGAAAATATTGTAGCGTAGCGAGTCAGGAAGGCATTTGACAGCAGCAAAGGAGAGACGCTCGTCTCGTGACAGCGCGAGACAGCGAGGAGTTTCGCCAACGAGTTAATTGATATTACGCATTGGGGTCAATCAATCGATCTCACAGGTTATCAGAATAAAGCCTATCGAGCAGATGACAACAATCGTGACCTCAGAATTCGTTTCATGCGATGTTGCATGAGCCCGACTGCGACTTTCTTAACAGGGAGTAGCAAGCAGAAGCAAGTCGGGGAATAGGAAGAAACGCCTACCTTTCATTTAACCTATTGTTTTCGGCTCGAAAAACTTGGGCAGGTTTTGCTGAGCGAGATTAGCGAATTGCTGTAAAAATCCACTTCTCCTTGGCACTTTACGACAATCACACGCGAAAATCACCACAATTGTCATAACAAAAGAACACACATGAACATGGCTGGTGACGGGTAATTACTGGGCCTCTCGCACTTTCACGGCACATCGCGACGGAACATGGCAGAAAAGGGTCCAGAAAAAAGGTGACAGCACGGCGACTCCCTTCCACGAACGCACTCGCTACGCACGCCGAGGCGAAGGCACGAAGATTCCTTGCAAAATGCACATTGACGAGAAATAAAAATATACACCACTAACAAGTGTCAGCCATCTTGTACGGCGCTGAACTCTGAAGCACAACCCAGTCCCAGTCCCATCGTGCATCGCGATTCACGAGGGCCAACGACGTGAATACATGGAATTCAGGTCTGGAGCGTCTGGAGCAGTCTCGTGGAACATAACCTACAAATCTTGATGCAAAGCATGCAAAGCGATCTTTTTATGGATTTTCTTGATGAAAATGGGAATATTTAGGATGGGAATAATTATTTAAAGGGACGGGGATGTTGATTGATTTGAAATAATGTAGATTTGGGGGTAATTTATGGTTTTGAGCTAGTTTTGGGATGTGTGAAATTTTTGGCTGACAAGTGAAGTTTGCTGCCATCTAAAGGTGATCTTGGAAGCTTGTCCTCAACAGTCAACATGTAGAATAGGATGATCCAAATTTCTACCTGTTGAAATTTTATTTTTTATTTTTGGTGAACGATACCCTCCAATTTGTTCATTTTGCGGCCGAAGAAATTTCCTATTTTTTTTTAAATCGGGAAAAACTCCGTTTTCGAAGCAATTAAAACAAGAAGTACTTAATTGTTATGGAATTTTTGTAAATTAAAGTTTAGTCACTTATTGTTGAGGATTGTTCAAGGAATAATTTTAACAACAAAAAAAATACAAAATAACAGTTTTATGTAAAAGTCATGCTAAAGATAGTATTTTTTTTTTAATTTTCAATAGTAATTATTTTTGTTCGATAAGTGACAAGTTTCCAGGTATTTTTAGACTTATTTTCAATTGTTTAAACAAATATCATTTGTTTAAACTTTTTTTTCAGTGAATCGTCGAAAGTTTCATTTTTTAGGGACAAACTATATATTTGATGAAGGTCAAAGAAAAGTTTGTGTTTAATATATATTGCAATTGCTTAAACAATTTCTATTTGTATCTTTTAATCCAAAAAATCGCGAAAAGTTAGTATTTTCTGGAATTAATGACACAATTTACGAATGTTAACAGTAATATATTTTATTTAGGATATTTGGCAATTTATTGAACTATTTTCATTTATTTAAACCATTCTTTCCCCTTTAAATCGTGAAAAGTTATTGTACGATATCAATGACGCAGTTAATGACCGGTAATATTGATATTTTTTGTTAAAGATAGTTTGCAATTATTTAAACAATTAATATCACTTTTTCGTTTTCACAGGAAAGATGAAGAAATGTATAGTTTTTTCAAATCTCTTCCACTATGTCTATCCATAACGTAACTGAACAAAATTGTTAGAAGAAATCATTATTGTTCAACGAATTAGGGTATAAATTATGAGATAAGAAAATACTGAATAATAAGCGACTTAGTGTAAGATATTCGAAAAATCTAGAATCTTCTCCATCTTTTCTATGAAAAGGCGCAAGTGAATAATTATTACTTGTTTAAATAATTGCACACTGTCTTTCACAAAAAATATCACATTAACAATAATTAGCTGGGTTATTAATTCCAGAAAATAGTAACTTTTCACGATGTACAGGGGAAAAATTATTTAAACAAATGCAAATTCTTTGAATGATTTCCAAATATATTAAAGAAGAAATATTACTTTTGACATTCATAAACTGCATCATTTGTCCTAATAAATGATAACCTTGTAAAATTTACAGGTGGAAAAATGTTTTAAACAAATACAAATTGTTTAAACAATTGAAAATTAGTTCAAAAATACTTGGAAACTGGTGACTTATCGGACAAAAAAAAATTAATGTTGAAAAAATTGAAAAAATGCCGTCTTTATCATGAATTTTACGTTTCATTTTTTCTTTCAGCTTTTCCCATTTAAAATCTCATGTTAATTTCAAAAGCCCAGGAGCTCGGGTTAATGTTGACCGATTTGAAAAAAATGGTTATTTTTTCCCGAAAAGCGAACAGATTGGAAGAGATTGAAAACCAACAATAAGAAGTCGATTTTTTGAACCACCCTAATGTAGAATGCTTAAATAAAATTAAAATTTTTTATTCAAGTCAAAGAAAGAATTCTTTATTTTGAAAACACATTTTCCGGGTGGCCACCCACCCGGCAGAACCGGGAGAAACCCGGGATGAAGCCAGGAGAGAAATATTACACCGAGAGATTTCCCGTATTTCATAATTCGCAAGTTTGGTAGATTTTCGAAAGTTTCCAATTTGAAAACATATAATTTTGAAAGTGTTTAGAATATAATTAAACTTTAAATGTTCACAATATTTCTCCCAATTCTTAAAATTCTGCAATTTTGAAATGTGAAAATGAGTGATTTTGTTGACAGAAATCGCATTTTTTAGTAAGAAAATCTATCCAGACCAAATCCATTTCAAATTACAATGAAATCGCAGAATCTCTCGGGGATGAAATATGTTGTTTTTAGAGGAAATTAGGTGATACATATTTACGAGAAAAATTTAAAAATTACATTTTTAGAAAAAAAAATTGTCCCGGCCCGGCCTTAAAAATGGTTTAGCCCGCATGATGCTAATGAGATGGCCTTTCTTCTATTAGCAGACACTGTAAAAAAAATATGCGAAAAAATGAAAAAGGTGGGGTTTTTCCGAAAATCTTTTTTATTTGATTTTTTTACAAATTTTGAAAACATGAAAAAATATTTTTTTTTTTGGAAAACCTCACCTTTTTTATTCTTCTAAATATTTTAAAACAATTTCTGCCAATAGAAGAAAGGCATCTTATCAACATCATGCGGGCTAAAACATTTTTGAGGCCAGGAGAATTTTTTCCCCTAAAAATGTAATTTTGATTTTGTCTCGTAAACGATGAAAGATATCGTAAAGGAATGAAAGACATTTTTCCTAAAATTTTTTTAGACGAGCAAACTTCTATCTTGCAAGATATCTTGCTTATTACAGTACAAATTCAAAAAAAAATTTAAGGGTGGGTTTTTTGAGAAACTCGACTATTAATTTAAAAAAAAACAATTATGTCAAAAGTTATAGAGGTCTAAAGAAAAAAATTAGGGTTTTTTGAAAAACAAAGCACAAAATTCAAGTACGCAGAAGTGTCACTTGACACTACATGCATGAAATAATACTTATTAATAATATATTTATCGTGTTTGAAATTTCTATAATTTTAATTACAAATTTTAGTTTTGAATGTCCAATTCTAAAACAGTTTAATATATTAGGCCTTGAAACTAATGTTTTTTCTTACATTAATTTTTAGATTAATTTAAAGAGGTTTCTAAGTTTAAATTTCACAATATTGTTCAAATATTCAAAATGTCAGGATAATAGCGCTATTTAAATATTTCAACATTTCAGATTAGAAGCCTTGATAGGGGCAGAATACGCCAAGTGTTCCCACCTGAATTTTTCACTTTTTCACGCGTTTCTTCACCTTCACGTTAGTGTAACTTCTTTTAGGATGATATGATTGGACTCTTATTATAGTGTTTTGGAAAGATTTTTTCATGTACTTCAAGACTATAATAACGATATGTATATATATTTTTTTCAAAAATCAAAATTGAAATTGATTTTTTGAAAAAAACCATATTTAAAAAAAAATTCTATTTTAAAAAATAGCTTTTTTATACTCTTTGAAATCATGTAGAATAAAAAGTGGGCCGCACATTTTTCTTGATCAAATTTCACTTTTTAAAAATAGTATATTGTGCTACAAGTTGAAAAAGCGAGAGATTTAAAACGAGTATGAAGTTAGCTACCC
This sequence comes from Andricus curvator, assembly GCA_932195095.1. Taxonomy (NCBI): domain Eukaryota; kingdom Metazoa; phylum Arthropoda; class Insecta; order Hymenoptera; family Cynipidae; genus Andricus; species Andricus curvator. The sequence continues at coordinate 158,297 of CAKNYM010052317.1, read as the reverse complement.
GAGCGGAGCGAGGGTGGCTATCACACGAGTTTTAAATCGTCGCTTTTTCAATGTGTGGGACACGATACTTTTTCTATAATTTGTGCAAAAGTGCTAGTTTTTGTTTACCTGTTTTTTGTGTAAAAAGAAGGCGATTTTTTGTCGATTGACGCAACAATGACAATGGCAATTATCAAAACCATGGCATTAATATGGCAGTAATAATAAGCTGGTTCTCACAATTGAATAGTTGGCCCATAAAGTTCAGGGCTTCAAAATTTCCGATTTTTCGTGAAAAAAACCAAGCACAGTATTTTCGGAGAAACTGACGGTGTTTTTTTGCTTTTTCCAAGTGACAAAAGTACATACAAAATACACAACTCGAGACTTTTCAGGAAATTGATTTTAGGTTAGGGACGACAGTCGGAAAATAGAATGAAGTTGGCTGCGCACGATGCACGAGTACACCCGAGGCAGCACGAACCCACCCGAAATAACATTTACTTTTGTCACTGTGCCTCACTTTTATCACTGTCCATTTACTTTTTCCACTACATCTGTCCACTTTTGTCACTGTTGCCCGGAAAGGTCGGCACTGCGCATGCGCCACGTCATCGACCAAAAATCGATCACTTTTTACACCAAAAACAGGTGGAAAAACTGGCACTTTTTCGCGAATTATAGAAAAAGCTATTTTTTGAAATAGTTGTTATAGTTATTATAGTCTTAAAGTAGATGAAAAAAGCTTTCCAAAACACGATAATAAAAGTCCAATCGTATCATCCTAAAAGAAGTTACACTAACGTGAAGGTGAAGAAACGCGTGAAAAAGTGAAAACTTCAGGCCCTTGTATATTGACAACCGGTTGATAAATGGATCTGTGGTTAGCCGAATTAATACAGGTCAAAATAATATCGTTGTACAGATCCACTAGGACAATAATTCAGCCAAGTTTCAACCCGATCAAAAAAAAAAAAAAAAAATTAATTTTAGGTGGGAACACTTGACGTATTCTGCCCCATAGTCAGTTTTGAATTTAATAATTTGAGATGCAAATATAAAGAAATTTCGAATTGAAAAGCTTAAAATTTTACAATTTAAAAAATTGGAATCCTATTATAGCAATCTTGTTTAGTATTCTTTTTTTAATGTTTAATTTTCAATATAAGATCTTAAAATTGTCCCATTTTTAGTTGAAGATTTAAAGAAATAATTTCAAAATTAAAAATATTCGATTGGAAAATTTGAAGAATGAATTAAAATTCTAAAGGAAGATTTGAAATTAAAAAATTAGAAATTGAGTTCAAAATCGAAAAAGATCAAAATTAAAAAACCATTGTTTTTATTCACCCTGATATACGGGGTGTCGCAGGATGCAGACTCAAGTCACCGGACTTATATGGCTGTATAAAAATAAAAAAAATAAATTCTTTTTCGAAAAATCAGTTGAAGTTTTTGAGTTAGAAAATATTTAAGCTGGACCAATCATGAAAGCGGCATAAACAGTCGTGCGTGCATGAGCGGGAGTCCAACGTAGTGTAGTGACCGCTGTTCTCCCGTCGCTAACCCCACCTCGGCGCTCGCTTCAACAACACTGCGTTGGACTGCCGCTCACTTACGCACGTCTGTTTATACCGCGCTCCTGATTGGTCCAGCCTAAATATTTTATAACTCAAAAACTAGAACTTTAACTGATTTTTGGAAAAGGAATTTTCGATTTATTTTTTTAAATTTTTATACAGCTATATAAGTCCGGACACTTGCGTCTGGGATACCTTGTATCCCTACTGCAAAAGCCTACATAGTAAACTACATGGGAACCTATGTGGGAACCCATATGGGATCCTTTTTTGAATTCCTGTCTCAAATTACGATGTGAAATAGGATTGGAAATATTTCGTGGGTTTCCACATGGGTTCTTATATGAATACCGTTATGGAAACCTATGAATTGTTCCTACATGAGATCCCAAATGGGATTAGAACTTTTTTTAAATGAAATATGTTTTGGAAGTTTTGGGTGCATAGTTGGCAATCTTGAAACCTCCCTAAAAATACTGCGCAGCCGTAGCTTTCATAGAAAACTACTGCGCACTCCTTAAATATTAATTGCAAAACCATCCATGTAGGAACCTTCATAAAAACCCATGATAAGAACCGATATAGATTCCCATCCTATATTCCTATCTAGATCGTAATTTGAGACAGGAATTCAAGAAAGGATCCCATATGGGTTCCCACATAGGTTCCAATGTAGTTTACTATGTAGGCTTTTTCAGTAGGGATGCGACCCTAAGAGTGTTTTACCACCATATTTTGTCGCTCTTACGGTGGTGGCCGCGATTCTGCCCTGCCGAACGCACCGAGGGGATAGAGTCAATTGTCCAAAACGAAAAGTGCCAAATTTTCCTCAACTACAATTTTCGGACAGCAGTCTCCATTGCACACTCATGTACACTCGAGGCCTGTCGTCGTTCCTCAGGACTTCGAGAAACGACTTATATTCGTGATCAAATTCTCGGCTCCAGCCGACTACAACATCACTGCCAAGGAGAATTAAATTTTTACTCAATTTTTGGAAATTTTACCGTATTAACCATTTATCATAATAATAAGAATAAGGGAATATTATGATAGTATTAACTTACTGAAATAAAAAATAAAAAAAAAATAAAATCTACAAATCCGAAAAATTAGGTTAACTCCACTATTTGAGGAAATTGAGTTTTCTTTCAAAGACATACTTTCTCACTTTTTTACACCTATTTCAGAGTAAAAATTAACGTTTAGAAATTTTTTACCCTAACATTTAGTATTTAAATGTATACAGATAATTACAAGTTATAAATAATGCAAACTAAATGAATGAATTGTTGTACTGCGTCATCTATTTTTCACACAATGGTTATTAAACTGATCCAGACACCTTACCACCTACACACAAAAAAACATTTACTTAATCGGTTGTAAATTGTTTCTCTAGAAAGGTTTTTTACTTTTCTTGCAAAATTGGGTTGATTGGACTTATCGCCGGTTAGGTTTCCCCGATTAAATTTTTATAAGAAGAAACCGAAGAAATCAATACTGAAAAATAATAGAAAATTTCATAGCAACGAAGGTTTTTACACCAGTTTCTAAGGGGAATAAGATAAGTGAAGAAGTATTTTTTCTTGCACAAGGAAAAGAGAGATTTCGAGTTATTGGCATAAATGACCATTTTTACCGAGAAAATTAATTTTGATCGTCGAAAGCGGTATTTCTATTTTGATTTTTTGCCATTTTTTATTATTACTACATGATATGGACCATATTTTTGATTCCGCAATGTTGTCGAAATCCTGCATACTTTTTTCTGCATTGCCCTCAACGTTTTCGACAAAACTACTACCACAGATCTTCAATGGCTCTATGGTGTAATAATGTTTATTCAAACCGAGGTGTATCAAGTACTCTTAATTTTTGACCAGGATAAAACCAGGCAAAGTACTGAAGTAGCAAACATTGATAAAGAAATCGCAGGAAAAGTTCCAACCTGGAGATTATTATTTGAGAAGCATCTGATGGAAAAACGAAATACGTAAGTTCATTACCATCATTTAAAGATCCAAGATCAACAACATTAGTTTTAATAATTTCTTCTGCTAAGGAACGAAAACTATATGGATTTATCAGGTTTAAAACCAAAATTTCCGACGACCAGTCTCGTCCGAAATGTTGGTTCATCTTTACGAATAGTCAAGGAAAATCCAAATACAAGAAATTATTAGAACGCATGTGGTCAAGAAGATTCTTGGACGTCAGTATAAAAGAAATCATCAACGAAGAAATGATCGATGGAGTACCAATTTCGAGTTCTTTTTTATTGGAAATCGACAAGATCCACAACTTTAATCCGTTTACCAAGTTTTTTAATAGAAAAAACTACAAAACACAGATAAAGTGGTTCCCTGAGAAGACTCGTAATCTGCATGGTCATAAAATGAAGGTAGGTCTGTTTTCGAAGCATCCTTTTGCTTATTTCATGCTTTTTCATGAGGGTCATGTTCTAAAAACCGTTGATCTAGACTTGACGATCACGAAAACTTTATCTGAAGTTATGAATTCACAAATTCATGTTCTCGACTGAACCAAGGTGGGGGTTTCCTACCTGCATAAGATATAGGAAAACATTGGATTTTTGCGCAACGCGGTGTGCAATAAACTACACTTTGTATCTGTCCCTGTTGCAAGAGTTCCGGAGAATGACCTTTTTCAATTCACTGCAACTATCAGAGAAATTTGAATGTGCTTAGTAGTACCAAATTTGTCAAATGAGACATCTCTGCTAACGACCAGTTGACAAATCTACAACTTTTTTATCTTCATCGGCTTCTTAAAATCCACTTAGATGATCTCTCGATGCTTTCACTTCGAGAAACAACATTGGCAGATGGAATACATAATTCAACTGATATTTGTCTTTACGATAGCTCGAGAACCGAGACAACTTGCTGAATGAATCGTTTTTGGATCTATGTTGGTATCTTTTTTAATTAATTCATCCTTGATTTACACTACAGTTACAAGTGTCAGCATGAATGATAAACCAGAAGTTGAATTCAAATCTATTCAAGATGCTGTTTCATAAAACCTTGAGATACCGGTTCATCCCCAACTTTTTGCATACTTTTACAATTCGTCTGAAGAAAGTTCACAAAGTCTTATTGACAGATCGACTCAGCAATACATCTCGAATGTAGAATATGCTTAAAACTTTTGGTAAAGTCGAGAAATGTATCATGTCTTGTTATTGAAGATGTGAGACTTTTGAGAATACGAAATGAAGGACGAAATTGTGGACAATTTGCTTTAAAAATTGTACGCGAATATTTTTTGGTAACTAGAGAAAAAATGATAGTGGAATCTGCGTCTCCATATGTGACTCAATTCAACAAGTTGATTTTCCTGCTACAAAAATATGGTCTTGTGGCGAAATGGAAAGGTTTGCAATTCACAAAACGAATTTACCCTAATACCAAGACAAGAAACGGTCTTTTTTGCTTTTGGACATTCCCACTCTATTTTCTCATTGTTTTGTGAATTACTTGTGGACTAAAGTGGGAAACAAGTTCAACGGTTACATCTCGAAAGGACACTCAGAGAAGTGTTTGATTGGGACATCATGGGACAGGTAGCAACCAAATTATTTTTCCTAGTGGAATTTAAATATGATTATTCATTTCTTCACGAAAATATTTTATAAGGGAATCATGATAGTATCCCTTACGAAAAGAAACTACTTTTCACGCCAACCCGTGTGGAAAAATTTCGTGGCAGTCTTAAGTAGGGAGATCGGCTGGCTAGTCCGAATCTAGACCGTCTACTTAAGACGGTCTGACAGGATGCTGGCCTTGGCCCTCTCAGACGGACTCGATTGAAAAATTTTCAAAGTGTCGTCGAAACGGTCTGGCTTGGCCCCTCTCAGGCGGTCTGGATTGGAAATATCCAAGTGCTGTCGTGACGTTCTGGTGTGATCCTCAGCAGACGGAAATGATTGGAAAAACTTCGAAGTAAAGTGTGCATGATGGTTTTCTGTTGACGTCATTGACAACGTATCTAGGTTTGTATACACATTGTTTTTCGGTAATTGTCGAGCAATATAATATACAGTTATCAGATAAGGTAAATTGATTTTTTGTCAAACTGCAACCTAACCTACAAAAGACCAGAGCGGCAGATATATATCTATGTCTTTACATCGTACTGAATTTATTTCTAGCAAGATTTTCAACAAGTTTTGAGATGGACAATAATGAGTGGAGAAAACGACGGGCTCGATTTGCAATTGGATTAAGAGTGCGAAAGCATCGTGCCCGGATGGACAAGGAAGGATGGACAAGGAAGAGTGTACTCGAATAAGAGAACTAAAATGAACCAAATTCTTATTATATTTTTTTGTACACTTTTTTCGGCAATATAGTATAATTAGAGACTATTTCTGTCATTCTCATACTTTTTTCCCTCCTCTTTTTCTATGGTCTAATCTAGACCATCGCGTGGTAAAAGCATTGCACGTCTGGCCAGCGGCTGATTAGCTGGTCTAGTCTGGACGGGCTGATCAGCGGCGGGTAGCGCCGTCTAATCTAGACCATCTCATGGTTAGGGCGTTACACTTCTGGCCAGCGGCGCTATTAGACCGTCTGTCCAGCGTCTGAACAGACACAAGATGGTCTGTCCAGCGCCCGGCCAGCGCCCCGAAATTTTTCCACACGGGAAGTAGTATTTTCGCGACTACTTTTGAAATAGTGGGAATGTGCAGGCGCGTCAGGTATTTAAATTTAAAATTCCTATGACAAAACAGCTTGAAATACAGTAAAATAGCAATTCGCGTCAATTTGTCGAAATGAATTTTCAATTCGATTGCTATATTAAGTGCGGCAGGTAGGGTAAGTATACAATTTTACAGGTTATGCTTGAAAGCAGGAGTCTTCGTCTCAAAAGCGGCACGTTTAAACTATAATTAGGAGATAGCAAGTGCAAATGCTTAAAAAAATCAAATATATTTTCTTGGTACAAGGTTCATGATAGTGCATTATTTAAATTTTAATTACAATTTTAGCATAAAATTTTAGCAGAGTAATATTTTTTTTCTTCCCTTCACGATATTTTTGAAATTATTATTGTTTATTGAAAAAAAATTCTTTTTATAGTCCTTTCACGGAATAATCGTCTATATCACAGTGCGATACCGTGACAATAAATTTTGTTTTTCTTTGGAACAGATTAATTTGTTCGTATCAAATATTTGTTATTCTTATTCAGCTTTCGCATATCTCGGGTCTAAGTTTCTATTTTTGTGAAAAATTGAAAATTCAATTTTCAATCGCTACCGAAAACCGATTTTCAAAACCTGTTAAATTTTAACCTCGTAATTCTTGGACGATTCACTTGGAATTGGTTCACTTTTTTGATCAAAAGGTTTCTACCTTCATTCAGAAACTCAATACCTCGGGAGTAAGTTTTTATTTCTTATTTAAACTAAAGATTACATTTTTTATCGGAACCCACAGCCGAGTCATTTCCGTATTGTGGTCAGTGTGACTTTGAAATTGTCAGCTGACACATCTATTTCCTCGAAAGTGAGTAACTGTTTCTAATCAAATTTCTTGGACCTCAATTAGCAACATATCATCTCCAAATTGGACTTTTGTCTTATCTTTAAATGGTGATTTCGATTTTACAGAATGTTGTTTCGCTCTCCTAAAAAATTCTGATTTTGTTTGTTATCTAATTCTGTACTGCCACCCTACTTCAATTAACCAGTAAATTTTTAATTTTAGAAAAATATATATTTGGATTTTTTAAAACCTTTGCACCCATTTTATCTCAATAAGTTTAAACTTGCCGCTTTTGAGACAAAACTCCGCGGAGTATTACTCCGTGTTTCAAGCATAACCTGTAAAATTGTATACTTAACCTGACTACCGCAACAAATATAAAAATCAAATTACAGAATTTATTTCCTCAAATTTACACAAATTGCTATTTTATTTCAAGTTGTTTTGCCATAAATATTGCACGTAATTCTCAATCAGTTTTGCCATAAATATTACGCATTCTCAATCTTTCAAGTAGTCGCGAAAATACTACTTGGCATGATAAGTAGTTTCTTTTCGTAAGGGTTATCATAATGATTTTCCTGTAATAATTTTCCTATAATGTTCTCGCGAATATAGGAAAACTAGTATAAAGAATATCATTATAGGGCTAGCATCATAAAACAATCACTACTCTCTAAATGAATCAGTGAAAAATTCACTGTTTTAAATAGTAGTTGGACATTTCACTGATTAATCAGTGATTCCGGACTTTTCACTAATCAATTCAGTACCACCAGAATAAATCATACGAGACATAACCTCTAAGTTTTAAAGTAAAGCGTTGTCGTTATTCTTTTACTCAAGTAGCAAACATATTTTTTTTAAGAAATAAATTTTTGAATTTTCGGACTGTAAGTGTGCTGAATTTACTGCGGGAAAAATATACTCTAACTCGTATAAAAAGTACTTACTTGACGGATGTGTACATAATAGTCGAATCTTGAAAGTAAAGAAATATGTGAGGTTTTTTGTCATTTAGAAGCATCCAATCTTTTCACATTTTTAAATATTTGATCGCATTTATGGGTTTTAAGTTTTTACTATGATTATTTCATTGAATCTACTAAAATCTTATTTTATTATGACTGCTAAATTGACTTGGTGCAGTGCTGCCAACTCTCAAAAGTGAAACTTTCACTGAATGAATAAGTAACTTTTCACTGGTTTTCAGTGACCGGATTCTAGCTATTTGAAGCAGTGGTCAACCAATATAATAAAATTATACAAATTTTTTGTAGGACTAAGATTTATTATTTTCTCATCATTTTTTCGTGATTATCCGGATATATCATAAAATTTCCCAAGAATATTCTACCAGTAACGAAATGAGGTGATTTTCCGAAATATCAAAGACGGTTTAAAATTGTTATGAAGTTTCATGACGTAACGGCAAATAGAGACAATCAGATATCTTTTCAGCAAGATAAAAAAAATTAAAATCAACTTATTGAAACTTGCGTCTAATATGTATGTAATTCCAGAATAGATCGTCTGGGCGTAGTTCCGAGTTGATTAAACATTTTTTAATATTGACATAATGTTCCTGAATGTTCGCAGAGTTGAATTTTATTATTTATACGAACTAATATTTATTTCTCTATCTAAAAATAATTTTTAAACGTTGGTATGCGCTGCGAAAGTGACTTGTGCACTGCATCACAAAATGCTTTTCATTTTAAGCAATTACGTAAAATAATTTAATCATGCCAAATTTATATTATCATTATACTTTTTTTTTAACTTCCTAAGTCGCTATTGTTTAATCAAGAATACTCATCGAAAGTTCATCAACAGATCAATCCACGCATCTCGAAGACGCGAACAATTACATTAAATGCAATATACTGTTATATTCCCAATATATCATGATATGATATATTATACATATTACTGTTGTATTCCCAATATTAAAAAAGTATTCTTCATATCAACACCATTAACAATATATTTTTTGAAATTATAAATTTATATTACTAGATCATAATGAATCATGAAAGATTCGTCAATAGATCATTCGACGCGCTTCAAAGACGCGAAACAATATATAGCAAATACAGTACTGTAGTATTCCTAATATGAACAAAGTATTTCTCATATAAGCAGTAAAAACATTTTTTTAAACTTCATTAATCGGTACTCGTTCTTCATAATAGGTTCAACAATAGGTCGATCGATGTGTCTTGAAGATGCGAACAAATACACGAGATACAGTATTGTGGCATTTTGAATATCAAAAAAATGTCTTACTTAATATTAAAAAAATGTTGTTTTTTTCTTAGTTTAGAGTCTAAACTAAGAAAAAAACAACTCCTGAATTGCCAATCTAGCTTAAAATCATATCAGACCCAGATACCAATTGGAGCTACAATTCCTCCAAATTTGATGATCGTAGATATTTTACTTTTCGAGATATGGTGAGCAGAAAAAAGTTACAAACACACGGACTTTCAAAAAAAAATTGTATCTTCGAACTTCTGGGGTCGAATTATATTGAAATATATCCAAAAAGTAGATTTAAAAATTTAGTTCATTACAAACCTCCCTCTATAAGGAAGTAATTTTTTTAAATATCTTCAGAATCATATCGAGACGAATTATTCTGGAATGAACATAATTTTTGTTCCTAACCACGTAATAATATAACTTTTATTGTAGTATCTAAACGCGTGTTTCTTCAACTGTAAATATTTGATATGGTGTTTTGTATTACACAAATTACGCCGACATTTTATTCAGTATAATAAATTAACGATAAAAAATGCGTATTTTTAAGTTATGTAAAAATCTCAACTCAGATTTTGTTTCATTCCGCTACCTAAATATAAATGAAAGAAACAATAAGTCAAGCAAGACTCTCTATTGTAACATTTTATGACATTGGAAAACAGCATTGGGCCTTTAGAACAGAGAAAAGCTTCATGGTCGAATATCTAAAAAAAAATGAAGATCGTCTTTTGCAATCTGCTTCTTACATTCGTGGCTTGCTTTTATTTAATATGTAAGTGTAGGTGCAGTATAGTATAATATTGATATATATAAGAAATATTACTCGATTTTCATGTCAGTCAAATTAATTTTTTAGCATTTTTTCTGACCATTTTTCGCTTTGGTAAAATGGTGAACTTTGGAATGATTTGATTTTAAAGTTTTTAGTTCACAAGGCTCGGAGCAAATATATTTTTGATATTTATAGGAGCAAAAAAAATTTCCATATTAAAGAGAATTTAAAAAATACTGTTTAATTTTAACCACAGGGATACTAAACTATAATGTTGAATCAATATTTATGCAGTTGTGACATTATAATTGCACTTGCAGTTATAAATCGAAGCCCTAAAATCAAAGAGGTCCATTTAAAATGTTAAAATCACTTGATTCTCACGCTATTCTTACAGAGCGAAAATATTGCATATTCTGATGATTTGTCATCGTTTCAAGCTAAAAGGTTCCAGCCTAAACTTCAATAATTTATTCAAAAGCACCAACCACAATCTTTCGTAAATAAACTAGTTATTATTCTTTTTGAAAAAATATAAAAAGTTTCTCTTCAATATCTGTTAATCTCTTTATGAACCAACAATGCACTTTTGAATAACCCTTCCTGTAAAGTTGTCAAAAACAAAGATGTGGAACTCTTTTATTCTAGGCCTTTTAATTATAGACAGCAATTTTTTGGTATAACATTTCTTTTTCCTTCCGAACTAGATAGTGTCTTTTCAATCTCTAAAAAATAGATGGTCCATAAAAATTTCAATTTTCATAATTTTATTGTTTTCGACTTTCCGCAATGCTTGTGGCCACAAAATATTGCACTAATTGTAATTTTTAAATGATTTAGTAATGAAGAACAGTGTACTTTCTTTCATTTTTTTTTCTTTAATCAAAGTTAAGTTAATGTAAAAATTAAAAATAAATCTACTATTTCTTCTTACAAAATTAGGTGTGGAAGGATCTAGAGAAAGTAGTAAGCGTAATAATGATCATTTGCTACCCCGGCTTCACCCCATTCGTATTTATCCAGGAAACAACGTTACTGTAGAAATGTCGAATGGTTCTGAGTGTTTTGGAATTCTGCGAAATTACGGAAACAATCCACCTCCAACCTGGGTTACACAACCACAATTTGCTGAAACCCTTGTTTATATAAGAATAGCATATGGATCTGACTTGTTTGCAGATCTCGAAGATAAAAAACACTCTACCCATCATACTGATTTTATTTTTCCATTATCTGTTATTGTTTGTTTACGAAATGGCACTCATGCGATGGTACCACTTACATTTTACAATCCAAGTTATCAATTGGATCATGAAGAAATCCACGCTTATGTAAAAATGCAGGACGGCGTTGTCTTTCATGGAAATTTCCGCAAGCCAAAAAAAGAAGTAAAATAATTTACTTATCGAGAAATGTAAAGTGCTTTATGTATAACCGTAACAGTAAAAACAGTTGTTAATGATAGGAAGTAAATATCAGAACTACTTAAAGTTTCGTAAATGTCACAGTAGTATACTAATAGATTTTAAAATATACTTTGATATATTGTTACTTTTCTACGTAATTAAAACTTGACGATGTAAAACTTACAAATTCAAAAATATATTTTTTTAATTAAGCAATCAAATTAGGTACTACAAATCAATTTCCAAAAAATAAGTTTGAAGGAATTTAAAAAAGTTGGGAGAAGCTATATTGTGCTCGAACCAAAAAATTCTATACGATGCAGACGTTCAATTTTATAAGTTAAATAAAAAATACTAGTATCTTTTTCGAAAACTCATAATTTAATTACTTTTACAAATTCTTTAAAACAATAATTTTTCTTAAGTTTAAGAATTGGGCGAAAGAAACGTATTTTAAATTAAATATCTCTCAGTCAGTTATTAAATTTATATTTCTTGTACTTTTTCAAAACTTATATACGATTCATTTTACAACTAAAGATCGTAGCAAGTAAACAACTTAGCATTAATTTGAATGAATGCATAATTCTGTTCGAACTACTGAGGAATGGGTAGAAAAAATCATAAGGCAAACTTATGTCTAAATTCGGCCCACTAGCAAAATAAATTCTAGCTGGTCTTGATGCATCATGAAAAGATACATAACTTACAATTTCCACATCAAGATTTTCAATACAATTAATACTTTTACACCTTGGCCACGAAATATCGGTACTATTAGCAAAAGTAATTCCTGCACCTAAAATTACATGATTATCTACAAATTCCGGTATCGACAATATAGAATGGACTATGTCCACTCGCATTGAAGTTATCAATCCCGAGCACATTAGTTTATCTTCAACGATTCGTCCTGTTACCGAATTTACTGGAAGCTTATTGAAAAATACTTCCACCCAATTTGAAGTATTGTTACTAAATATATTTCCTGATTTCGAAATTTGCATTTTAGTCGAGATCATGTCAGTAAAATTAAGAAGAGACTTGGTCAGTAGCAACTCAAGAGTTCTGTTTTGTAGTTCTCTACAAGTGGAAGTTGAAAAGTACTTAGATCTGAATTTCAGCTTACATTTTAACTTTACATTTTCCCCGAAGTTCACGATATACTTTTCTACTTCACTGCATTCTCCCCCTTCTCTACTCATCGGCAGGGTCAAATAGTTGTTAATTTTATTCAAAACTATATTCTTTGTTTCGATATTGTAAGATCTGTTTGTCACTAAGGTACTAACAAAAATCGGGTTTCCCAAACTGTAACCGGGATTTCCACTTCGTTTGAAATGGCTGACCTTATCGTCGTTGACCCATTCGTAAATTATTTCGAATTGCTGATAAAATTTGTCTGTTACGTTTGCTTCTTTGAAGTAAACTTTAACATCTGAAATTCCCATTGTACCATTGTGCCGAATCACGTAACGAACACTTTTCATTACATTTTCACACTTGTTATTGGAACAAGATGTGGGATTTGATTTCGTTTTATTGCAGAGAGTCCACGATTCGAGACAGTAGTTGGTTTCAATTACTGCACACAATTTCTCTGAACATTTCTGAAAATTGTAAACATTAAATAAATAATTTAAATTAAATTAAATTAAATTAAATTTATAGCATTAAATAAAACATGAATTAGGAATAATTTTTTACATTCTAAGATATGTTTTTAAATTATATTGCAGGGTCGATAGGGGTAAGTGTGGTACGAAATGACAAAGTTAGACTTTGATTAGTGATATTTCCAATATTAGAGAAGATTCTTGTTTAAAATTTGGCTTTTTTTGAAATTTTACGTGCGAAAAACACTATAATTTAAGTTTTACAAGATTGTACTTTCGTAACTAAAAATGAAAAATCTACACCGATTTTTATAATGTATTGCTTTTAATTTTTTGTCATTTATAAGAATATTAATGGAAATACAATTAAAAATTTTTAATTTGGAATGAAGGTTCAGTGATATTGAAAAATTTACCTATTTTAAATTGTATGATTTCTTATATATACTTATTATTTTATACTTATTATTATATACTTATATTTTTATTCAAAAAATTATGCTCATTCACCTTTCCAACACCTCGAATTGTTAAGAGATTTTCGTATTTCACAATGAAAAAGAAAACCTAAATATCACGCTTACCCCTTAGCCCCCTTGGTCTGATTTTTAATTATCCTGTCGTGATTTATCATTCAAAATAATAAAAATATAAAATTTTTGAAAAAAAACCATAGATATTTCAGGAAAATATAATATTATCTTCCTTCATTCCTCAAAAAATTCTTGAAATCAAGAGACCAGATAACACAATTAAGAATTCGAGTGTACTAAATGCATTTTAGTTTCTTCAAAAATAATTGATTAAAGCAATAACTAATTACAACCACCTTTTCCCTACAAATAAAAAGAGTTATAATCATTATGTTGCAATAAAAAAAGTAAATAAATAATATGTTTTTCATTTCAAATTTTCTCTTTATCACACTAACGCCGTTATCACACTTACCCCTATCGACCCTATTAGAAACAATATTTGCAAATTCAAACCATCAAAATTGATGAAATTGAAACTTTGAAACATTCAGAAATTTACGGATAGAAAATTAAATTCTTCAAAGTTAAACAATTTCTCAAAAAAAAAAAAACCTTAGAAATAAAAAAATGTTCATCCTAAACGGCATGTTTAGAGAACGGATTAACAAATGTATTTCTTATTCTTGATAAAATATAATTTAAAAAATGCATTCAAAACTCTGATAAAAAAATAATTTACCTGATATCGATTGAATTTGTTCAAATTGAACAATAAAGGTGACCTTATAATTGTAAAATTATTATATCTATCAGGAAATAAGTAGGCATTGTTGTTAGATAAATTAGTCTGAAGGCACGATCCTTTCCATTCTTCAAGGTATTTTACAGGTTTTTTAAAATTACAGTATGCTGTAAATCCACTTTGTAGTAATTCTGGAAAAAAACAGTTTTTGATTGATTTTTTTTATGTTTAAAATATTATCTTAGCATTTAAGCATTTTGCAATGTTGTTATGTTATGTTTGCAATCTGGTGTACAATGTACACTCTCTTTGCAATCTTATGCAATATCGTGCAATCAAATGCAATCCCTTGTAATCCTCCCTTACAAAAAATTATTATAGGAAATTCAGTATAGGTCTATAATCAGGGTGTCTACCCTACCTGGAAAACCTGGAATTGTCAGGGAATTTTTATATACCTGGAAAAACCTGGAAATGTCAGGGATTTTTTTTTAAAGTCAGGGAATTTTTTCGAGAGGATGCTTAATTTTTTTTAATTGCAATATTAAATTAAATAACAATGATTCTTTATTTGTAAAAGTAGCTTTATATTACTGTATCGAACTATTTTATTGAAAAATAGTTTTTTTTTGTTTGCAATCAATTTTTTAAACTGAAAATTTAACTATTCTGTTTTTTGTTGAAAATTGGTCGGTTTTAGTTGAAAATTCGTGCAGTTTGTTGAAAATTCGTTCTTTTCTGGTTGAAATATCAACTACTACATTTTTTGTTCCGAATTCATCTTTTCTGAATGAAGATTTAATTACTTGGCTGAGAGTTACTCTTTTGTTAAAAATTAATTTTTTGTTGTTGTTAAAGATTCATCATTTTAATTGAAAGTTCATCTCCTTGGTTGAAAAATGAGCTATTTTGTTAAAAATTCGTTTTTTACTTGGCTGAAAATTAATTTTGTACTGAAAATTGAACTATTCTTGTTGCAACTTTAACTATGTTGTTGAAATTTTGTTTTTTTTTCTGTTGAAAATTATTTTTTTTACTGAAAATGTAACTATGTCAATATTTGGTTGAAAAAATATCTTTTTTAGTTAAAAACATTGACTTTTTTGGTAGAAATTAATCTTCTGGACTGAAAATTAATCTTTTTGTTTGAAATTTAATGATTCTAGTTAAAGACTAATCATTTGAGTTGAAAATGCATGTTTTTAGTTTCAAATTCAACTATTCTAGTTTCAAATTCATCACTTTGTTTGAAAATGTTTTTTTTTCTACCGTGAAATGCATCTATTCCAATTGGAAATTATATGGTTTTAGTTTAAAATTCATCTCTTTGGTTAAACGTTAATTTTTAACTGAAAATTTAAATATTCAATTCGTGGTTGAAAATTCATCTTTTTGGTCGAAAAATTAACTATTCCAGTTAAAGTATGATCATTTCAGTTGAAAATTCATGTATTTTTTTGAAAAATCGTCTTTGTGATAGAAAATTCATCTTCTTGGTTGAAAATTTAAGTATTCCAGCTAGATATTCATAATTTTAGTTGAAAATTCATGTTTTTGCTTGAAAATAAAACTGCTTGGTTGGAAGTTAAATTAAATTTGTTTTAAAAATAAATCTTGTTTTTTTTTGTGGAAAATTAATTTGTGTGACTGAAAATTTAACTTCCATTTTTGGTTGAAAACTTATATTTTTAAGTTCAAAATTCAGCTATTTGTTTAAAAATTGATCTTTTTGGTTGAAAATTCAACTATTTGGTTAAAAAATCATCTATCTTTTTGAAAATCCAAATTTTTACTTGAAAAGTTACGAATTTTAATCGGTTTAAATTGAATTTCATATAGTGCCCACATTAATTTTACCAAAATATGCACTGAATTTTAAGTATAAGTAGATAAAATAAAAATTTATTTGAATTATTATTCAAATTCATGGACTTTAAGAGACAAATTCAAAAAATGATTAATTATGTTTTTAGTATTATTTAATTAATTGATCGTGCTAAAATATTTAAGAATATCTTGTAATATTAATTGAATTCCTAGAAACTGAAAAAAAAAAACATTATTTATAATAAACTCGCGAAACTGTATACATATTCCCAGTCGATTTTTTTAATATATAAGAAATATTTGAATGGCTCCATGCTATGAAAAATTATACCTGGAAAAAATTTGAGATACCTGGAAAAAACCTGGAATTGTCAGGGAATTTTTCTCCAGGATTTGAGTAGACACCCTGATAATGATTATGCTATAATGAATTTCTTATCATATTGTCACAATTCTGAAAAAATCATTATAGAGAATCATTATAAGAAAATAATGTTATAATAATGAAAGTATTTGATGCAAAAAATAGAGAAAACAAAAACGAATTACAGAATTCGAAAAGAGTTAAAAGATTTCAAAGAGTTTCAAAGAATTTCATAGGAGTTCCGAATATTTTTAAAGTAAAGTCTAAAGTATTTATTCGGTTTTCAAGTAACTCAAAAATGTTTTCATAGATTTCAAGGATTTCAAAATATTTCAAGGGATTTTAAAGGATTTCATAAATTTTCAAACATTTCCGGAAATTTTAAGGGATTCCGAAGGATTTCAAGAGGTTTCAAAAATTTCAAGGGATTTCAAAGATTTCTGGTAACTTTAACTTTTTTTTAGATAACTTTAATGAAGAAGTTTAATTTGATTTATAGTCAAGTGATTTCAAATGATTTTCACTTATTTTAATGGATTTTTACTATTTCTAAAGGAAAGATTTCAAGGTATTCTAAGTTATTCCAAAGGATTTCAAGAGATGTAAAAAATGTTAAGCTATCTAAATTTTTTTTGGTAGAATTTCCAAAGATTTCAAGGGATTTTTAGGGAAATCTGTTAAATGAGTGAAATCAAATCTCAGGGAATTCCTAGCAATTCCAAAGATTTCAAGAGGCTTCAAATATTTCTAGGGACTTTAAAGTTTTTTTTTAGAGAACTTCAATGAATAAGTTTAATTTAATTTATATTCAAGGGATTTCAAATTATTTCGAGGAAATTAAATTGCAAGGGATTCCAGTGTTTCCAAAGATCTCAAAGGATTTTAACTTAAACTTTTTAAGGTATTTCAAGGAATTTCACAAGATTTAAAGAATTTTATTGAATCTCCAAGGATTTTAAGAGAGTTCTAAAATTTCAAGGGATTTTAACGAATTTCTAGATAACTTGAGGTAAGTATACCATTAAGCCATTTCCCTTTCAGGCTAGGTGTGACACTACCCGATTTGGGTAGTGTTTCTAGGTGGATAGTTTCTTGTAGTAAATAACTCTAAGTGTGGGTTCACCACACCCACGATGTGCCAACAGCACGCAGTATTCTCGAATGTTCACCCATCCAAGTACTAATCGCGCCCAACGCTGCTTAACTTCAGTGATCTGACGAGAACTGGTTTTTTCAGCGTGGTATGGCCGTTGGCCAAGGTAATAAATTAAATTTTATTTTATGGGATTTCTACGGATTTTAACAATTTCAAGAGGTATGGAGAAATTAAACATTTTTCGAAGGATTTAAAAGATTTTAAGTTATTTCAAAAGATTGCAAAGAATTTTAAGAGCTTAAACACTTTTCATGAGAAATTCTAGATCAATCTAAAAAATCTATACCCCCTACCTCACATTACTCCTTTCCTCACCGAGCAAGTCACGCCTACCCCGAAAGGGAAATGGCTTAATGGTATAATAATGAAGTGATTCCGAAGGATTCTAATGAGTTTCGATGAAATTCTAAACAAATTTAAAGATATCAAGGAAGTTTACCAATTTTTTCTGTGTAAACTTTATTTGTGCAGAATCGCTATTTTTGTGTATCTTTGTAATTTCTCTACTTTTTACATTAACTTTTTTCATATTGTACTATTATTTATTCCAATGCTGATTATCCTATAATCGTTTTTTATATAATGATTTCCTATTATGAATTTCCTATAATTGCGAAAAAAGATAGAAAATTATTATAGGCCTATACTAATTTTCCTATAATATTTTTGCGTAAGGGTCATGTAACCGTTATAATGGAATCGATCAAAATCTATTTGAAATCCATCAAATCCATGAGATCTTAAGCAAACTCATGCAACATTTTTCAGTCAAATATATGCAATCTTTTGCAGTCCCATGCAATCTTGCAATCTAGTGTACACCGGAAATCCAATAATTAATCCATCCACTAATTAAGATTTAAAATTAAAAATAATCACCTAGAGGTTTAATCAAAGTTTCATCGAATTTCCAGACTGTGGCTCCATGCCGATAAGGCTCACGAGTCTGAAACCCAGGATCCATCCAGACAGTTTCCAAATTCCATTTAAAGTCGTTTGGATCTATTCCATCTATTGCTCGAACTAGATCTTTCACATTTTGAATACTCTGCAATTAAAAATTATATTTTTCGTCAAGTTTATCAATTTAATTCAATATAACTTTATATGCAACTGATAGTAAGTTTAGTTTTCATTATATGTAGAAGACACTCACCACATTATTATTTACAGTATACACAGGGGGAAGATTGTCATAGACTATACAAAATAAATTATCTGCCAACTTTTCAAGAATAAATTTTGAAGTGTTGCGATAAATAAAGTTTCTACTGTAACAATATCTGCTGTCGTAGATTTTTTCATGAATGTTTGAACAAAATGAAAATGCTTCTATTTGATGATCACTGCAGTCTAAATCACAACAACAGTTAATATCACACGATGACATCTGTAAATTAGAAAAACAGAATTTTAGTTTCTTAAAATAAATAAAGGTAAAAAATTGATGTTAAGACAATGCAATGATAAATCAATACCTTTAAATCACATTCACATATTTCTGACTTCGTCTTGTTTATCATGATATTTGGTTTCTTAGCTTCTGGAAGAATACTTTCTGTATTATTCGGTTTCCTAGGTAATACTGGTAGAAGAGGCCTTTGTGGTTTCAAGGTGAACAATTTCAAACCCTCTGTCGATTCATCGTCATCTTCGCCGTCTGAAGACTCTAAGGTATAGCTAGATTCGGTTAATTCTGTATTTTGGTTGTAATTTTCGGTAGAAATTTGGGTTACGTTATCACAAGTTTCGTCGGAACAGGTTGGTTCAGTAATGTCCTCTAGTGAAGATATATCGAGACAGTTGTAATAATCGAGACTCAGTGAGATTAAGAAATACAATTTTAAAATCCACATCGTGATTTAGTTGTATAATAAATAATACTTAAATGATGATATTGTTTTGTAATTTAAACAAGTAAAGCTGCAATGATTAGCTTTCTATTTTTCACAAGCTACATCCAAATTTTTCAAAGTTTCTGCTCACGATGTGTACATTTATTTTTACTGTTCCCATGCTTTCTGTTAGTAATTCGAATCTATCTTGCGTATTAACCAAGACGTTTGGGGATTTTAATTGCAGCGTTAATCCCAGGAATTTGTCTTTTAGTCTATCTTGCCAATTTCCTGTAATAATAATGGAATATTGAATGCCTGAGCATTTCTTAAAATTTAAGAATATTTACTTTGGACTTTATTTTTATTAACGGAAAATATTTTATCCCGGAAAATACATATTTTTTATTTTCATTTGTAAATTGATACTTATTACAGAATTGTATCTTAATATTTCATGAATAATTATAATCTGTGAATCAAAGTCAGAAAATAATTACCAATCGGTTTCCACGTGTGACATTCAAGCTCGTGGAATCCAGGAGTTAAAGGAACAGAACACACACCATACGCTAGAAATAATATTCTATTATAGTTATCTCTGCAAAATAATTGTAGCAATATTTTAGGGGATCCTTCAAGTGATGTTGTTCCGTAATGTACATCTACAGGATGATCCCAAACTGGCACATTCGTATAAAAGTCACAACTTTCTTGCGTTTGGCCCTCGAAAGTCCCGCTCAAAATTTTCCATCCTGTTCCTGATAAACAAAAATTTTAATTTATACTTTTGAACGTGTTGAAAAGTATAAGCTGTAATTTAAAAAGGATTTATAAAAAATATATACCGGCGTGAAAACTCCATTTACACAAGATGCGTACTTGCTCGAAGTCCTTTGCTGATGCTATCTGGCCAATTATGTGCAGTTCAGCCATATCCTTGCAACATGCTTAGACTGAAACAATCAAATTTATGCTAATTCGATTGACACATTACCCCCCTCATTTTCATTTTGACTCAGCACGAAAGTCTCCGTTGTCAAAATTTGCATAAGATTCAAAGGAAGTATAAAATATTGTTCCCATTTTTTAAAGACTTTTAATTGTCAGATAAATTATTCATTACTGATCCAGATTCTTTCAATTCTATGAGCTGTTCATCTTTTTCATATTCTGACATTGATCGATACAGAGTTACTTTAGGCATCTTCTCGTGAATCGAAATCAAGATATTTTCATCTACTTCAGTTCCTATCACGAAAGTACGTAATTTTATCAATTCGATTAACTTTCCAGAAGAACAGTCATCTTCAAGTCGAAACGCATAGGCGATATTTAAATATTTCAATTCATGGCAGTTTTTCGCTATAATTTTGATATCACTCAGTAATTTACAGCATTTCAAATTCAAATAAAACAGTCTTGCAGAGCATCCTAAAATACTCTGAAGAGCATTGTTGCAAATTTTATAGCATCCAGAGAGATTAAGAGAAGACAAAATTTTGAAAGCGTTTTTCTGGCCGAGAAATATGAAGTCTTCTGATATCAGATTAGATGCTTGTATAAGATGAAGTTCTTTAAGGTTTGCTAACTTAGATGCATATTCTCGAAGAGTGTATCCTGTTAGGGGGATAGCTTCTCGTAGTTCTAATTTTTCAAGATGAGGGCAGTTTAATATGGCCTATAAATTATATAAATTATCATATCAATAAATAGTTGATACGAATTTATATTATTAATACATTTGTAATAGATGATATTGAAGAGCAGTTTGTAAGTACCCCAAAAGTAGGAGTTCCTAATCCCACAACATCAAATTTAATTGTTTTCAAAGTCTTCGAAAGGCTGTTAAAGAAGAAAACTGCATCACCATTACAAATCTTAAGAGAAGTATCATTCGTTTTTGGACGAGATATTGAAATATCTTCTAGATGTCGGCAATTCAAAGCAATTGTCATTAGATCGTCGATTCCAACGTACTTATTGTTACTTATGTTTAACTTTTTTAGATGTCGCAACTTGACAAGTTCTTGATAAAATCTAATATAAATGAACATCGAGATTTTAGTCTTCATAAATTATAGAAAAAGTTTTAAGTTTTATAACTTTTTTCATGTGATATAAGCAAAAGCATTCCCAATCTTAAAAGTTCTTGATGATTTATTTTGTTAGATCGTAAATCGGTACAACGTATAGAATTGATTTATGGGGTTTTATATGATATAATTATATTATTGTAAAATTTGATATGTGCAAGATAAAAAACCTGGGTGATTCAAACTGGGTGTCCTTTAAATCAAGCGATTCTAAATTGGAACAAGAGTGCAAAATATTTCTTAGAACAGATTCTGGAATATTTTTATTGAGTCCATCTTGACAATGACGATTTTTTAAATGAAGCAATCCTTGATTGTATCTGCAAAGATGTCTAATTATAGTAACAGGGTCTTCTATTTTGTAGAGAGTTAAACTTGCCAAAAGTGGACTTCTTCTTAAAATGTTGCATATCGTTTTCGTATCCACTGTTTTACCTTTATAATTATATTATATTTATTTTAGTGACGTAATTTCAGAATATTAATCCAACTTTTTTTTGAAAATAATAATAAAATATTCCAGGTGTGAAAATTTAAATATTTAAAATATTGGATTACAATTTAAAAAATTTGAAAACAATGCCTTTAAATTCTAAGGATTTCCAAAGTCGAGGGTCCCTAGTAACTTTATTCCAGTTTCGACAGACTCTTGAAATAACAGATAATCGTTCTTTGAGACTAAAGTGTGAAAATACCAATAGGAGGATATTGCTTTGTAAATTGTGAAATCCTGTATTTTTTACCGCGTTTATTTGACGAAATATTTTTGATAATGATGAGCTACCACTATTTCCATACAAAGAATTTGTTGAAGAACATTCTGGATAAGTGAAACTTCTCTGGATCGACCAGCTCTCTGATTTTAAAGACAATTGGGGGTTTGCATTTGGCATTATTTTTACTTCCTTTCTTTAAGAATTTTCCTTCGAAAATTAAAATATCCGTTTTTAAACTGTAAAGGGTTTCATGTTTTCAAAAACATCCTTTCATATATATAAGGTTGATTGTTAGCAATACACTAAAAATAAGACTTTTTAAAATGACATATCATTTTATGAATATATATTTTGAATTGAAATTGAATATGGAGATAAATAAAACTGAATAAGTATTTGTTAGTTTTCGTTTATTTAGTTTGATTTATTTAAAAATAATATTCTATATTTTGTGACGTGTACAAAGGGTATCCAACAATTACGGATAATATCTTTACTTAAAAATAAGAAAAGTTGAATAAACTTACCTTTTTCCCCCTCGATTGTAAAATATAATTATTTAAGAAAATTAAACTTCTCGGTTTTGATAAAAAATTATTTCTGAAAGGACTTTTTAAAGTTAAAATGTATTTGACAGGAGGTTATTTTTCTCACTGTCAAGCCGTTCAGTTAACTGTATTTGTTTATGATGCTAGCTATGAATTTGTTTCCATGGTTACGCGATGTATTCCTACATAAAGGTCTACTTTTCAGTCTCATTAACTTGAGGAACGAAAATTCCTATATGGATTAAAAACCCTTCTTTAATTCTTAATTGAGTATTGCAATTAAAATGACTCAATTAATAGTTTCAATCTTGATCCCATGTTCTTAAACAGTCAAGATAAAAAAAATGCACTAAATCTTTTCAAAAAGTTTTCAGGGCTCGAAAAAAATGAATCTAAAGAAATTAGGAAAGAAGGATCGAATCAGGGATTTTTAGTTTCTATATTGGTAACACTGTTCCCTCATATAATTGAAATTTGTGCTTTTTATTTTATTGATAAAAACTCTATTGTCAAAATATAATGAATTATATTTAATTTTTGGGATGTAAAATTGAAAATCAACTTATTATTTTTATATTTATTCAAGTTTTAGCTTGCAGCATTATAATCGATAATGTAGAAGCAAGAGTTAGTTCCCCACGTGGTACAAAGATGGCGCAAGGTGTTCTTTTCTGACTAGATTCAAGATATTTTGGATACTGACTCCAAATCCAAATTTATGTTATTTTTTAATTATTCTTATTATTGTTATATTTAATGAAGATAAAAATTACCCTTCTACAGATTTATTGAAAATAATTTTTTAAATGATTTTGTTTAAAATTACAAGTTTATATTTTTTACTCACGTAAAGACAATGGCTCTCTTATTATGTAGTAACTATATTAAAGATAATAAAAAACGGACTATTTTTCTAGCCTTTTTAAAAATGAAATTTCAATAGTATTTTTTCTTAAAATTATATTTTAACTAAGTATAATATAAATCAGTTGAAACCCTTCGGTATCTCTTGAAACCTTGTAAAATTTCTTGAAATCTGTTTAAACATCTTGAAGTCCTTTAAAATCTTTTAAAATACTCTGAAAAATTGAGATTCTCTCTGAAATTGTACTTAGATAATTTGTTTAAATTCTTGAAATCATTTGAAATCATTTACAGTCTGCGAAACCTCTCGTAATCCTCTGAAATCCTGTATAATACTTTAAAACTACTGTAATCCTTTGAAATATTTTGACATCCCTAAAAAGCTTTGGAAATTTCGTTAAATTCCGTAAATATGTTGTAATTCTTTAAAATACTTTTATTGAAATACCTTATATTCTCTTGAAATCCTTTCAAATATCTGGAAATCTTTCAAATATTTTAGAATTCTATAAAATATTTTAAAAGCCATTAAAATTCCTCGAAATCCTTTAAAATCCTTCATAATATTCGGAAATCCTTTAAAATTCTGTTAAGTCTTTTGAAATCTTGCGAAATCCTCTAAAATCCGTGGATATACTTTGGAATCTCTTGCAATGACTTGGAATCCCGCAAAATCATCGAAACCGGTTCAAATCTCTCAAAATCCGTTAAAAGCTCTCAAAATACTTTGAAATCTTATGACATTCATTCAAATCTTTTGAAATATCGTTCACAGTGAAATTATTGGATATATAATTTTGCTACATTGAGTAAAAATATAGAACTTCACATTTGCAGACGGGGGGGGGGGGGGGCCCAAAAATCTCATAAATCCTTTTAGTAGGGGGGAGTGGGCCTCAAATTTACAAAAATCATCTTTAAGTAATTAATGGACGTTCCCTAATGAATTCAAAAGAATATTTAAATGAATTCAAATAAATTAAACTGACTTCAAGTGACTTCAATTAAATACCAGAGGATCCAAGTGAGAAATCAAATTAATTTAAGAGAGTTCAAGTAAATGCGATATAATAAAAAAGAATTCAGGTTAATCTGAAGAACTCGATTGAATTTAACCAGTCCGTCAAATGACCAATTCTTTTAAACCAACTTACTCATAAACTATTAAGACAAATAGATTTTCGCTATCACAGACAGTAAGTTCGTTTAAAAGAATTGGTATCTACCAATACATATGTCAGGAGTAATTTGGATTCTTTAGTTTAAATTATTTTTTCCGATATAGGAATAGGAAATGTTATATTTAACAAATAATGATATAGTGATATAGTATGATAATAGTGATATTTAACAAATAACAATTAACAACAAAATATTTAACAAATAAATAATAATACAATAATCCTATTGTATGTGAAAAATGTAGCAAAATGCAAGTTTTGTCTCCTTTTTACAAAAGTTTCTCAATAATTCATTTATTAACTTTAATAATTTATTGGATCAATTTTCAATCAGTAAAGATGACCGATTTCATTTATTAATAACCTAAACAGAAGAAATTTAAATAATTTGCACGATGAGAAAAAGAGATTAAGATAATGAATTTAGCATGATTGTCTGACACAATTTTTGTAAAAAAAAACTTGGCTTTGAATTGAATGGAACTTTTTTAATGATTGACTCTGTCCTGACGAGAAGAACATTATGTGCTCGAAACGTCAACAAATTGGTAATAAAGGATCTTCAACAACATCTCGATTCTTTTCTATGGTCTGAAGTATGTCATATAATATCAAATTATTTATTTTATAATTTATTATATTACTCAGACAGTATAACATCGCTCAACTATTTGAACAACATCTTTCTAAACAAATAAATAATGCAATAATACACATGTTTCTGTGGCTATACACTATTATACATTTTTTTTTAAGTTTCTTCTATTATATGTATATTAACACTATTTCTTCACATAAAACCCAAGGGTCTCAAAACGTTGCTAACAGTTGCAACTACATTATATGACAAATGAAAACTACCCATTATGCAACGTTTTGATGCGATTTTCTAGCTCACAGTTTGATACTTGGGCATTTTGTGTGTTATATGTATAGGTATATATTTGACTATCATTATGGTTAATTATTGTAGTCTTTATGATGATATGTATATAATATAATATAACGTATACCTCAGTAGTAGCATTTGGTAAAGTAACTCGAAACATTTAATAAATCTCATGAACAATGAGAACCTGACGATAATTCAAGTGCACCCAAATGCAGCAATATAAATATCACACCTCTCGTCTCCTCTTCCAGCAACCGTATTATAAATTGTGCTGTCGCAGTATATTTCCATAATACCAGTGGCATAGTTATTGCTTGCTATATTAACCGTTTTACTGCGATAATGTGACCGTTTCACATCAAAATGGTTTTAGGAAGCTATTAACTTACAGCCACCAGTCAGGAAAGATTGGTAGTACCGTCGACCTGGGTGAATCGCTTCGATTTTTTAAAAATCGTCAAAGGCTGAATAATTGTACTCATATATATATGCCTTTACTTTATTAATTCTATACAAAAGTGAATATATATATATATATATATATATATATATATATAGTGATAAAAAAGATAATACCAAAAAAGTCGACATCTCGCGTTTTTAACTTATTCATAAATAATCTAAATCCAAATATTCCGGTGTGAAACGCTACAACATAAAAAGGTATAAATAAATCCATCAAATGTTTCAGTTGATACTTTCGTTAAAGCAAAATGAATAAAGTGATTATTTAATACTTATATAGTCAGTAATATCTAGAATATGTAAAAATAAAATGTTATTTATGTTACGTAATCACTATCTTCTTGTTTCTCTCATATTTTATTTTATTTTTGGCTTCGTTCGTTACTAAAATTTCAGAACTGACTGGAATAAAAAGGAACATATATACATACCTATTTGACAGTCGTCAGACGTGGTTGCAGTTGAAATTTTACCGCGATTTCGCTAGGAGCGGGTGCAGAGCTTTTCCGATTAGCACTTGCTCCCGGCAAAATCCCGCGGTTGTCCTTATGACCGTAATTGTCCTCATGATCGGTGCTCTCGGAGGTGCGAAACTATCACTGGTTCATAACCTCAAAGCCATACTCGTGTGCCAAAAATATGCCAAGGCACTTGCGAGATGGATGCAAAAAGCTGTCATCTTTGGGTCGCTTCGTGTCCTCAAGACACACGTTTGTTCAACATTCTTTGCAAGTCTTCGATTGACTCTGCCATAACAATCTTATCATCTGCAAACGCTAACCCACGCTTTCTCACTGTCCCGGGGTTCATACCCTCTTCGTCAAAGAGGTCCATTCTGAGACACTTGTCTATGAATATAATAAACAGCCATGAAGACATAACGCATCCTTGACTAACATCTTGTATAATATCGAACCAGTCACTCAGTTTCCCATTTACCATTTTAAGTTTACTTCTACCCACCTTGTCAAATGCTTTTTCTAGATCAATTAATGCACAGAAAACTTTTTTATTTACTCTCAAACTTTTTTCAGTGATCTGCCTTAAGCTAAATATGTGAATAAGTATGATTTATAGATACAAATATTAAGGGGGCCAATTATATATTAATTTTTGAATGTTTTAGAATTTTAATTTTTATATTATTTCATTTTAATTTTCTAGCTTTTATTGAAAACGTTTTACTTAAATTATTCAGTGGGATATTTTGTCTTGAGACCTAGAGAAACTCATATTAATAGCTATTAAAAATTTGAGACAATTTAGGCACAATATAGGCACTACAGCTAAGTTGGTTTGTGAAAAACTGTAGCGATTCGCCCCGGTTAACGGTACAACGTTCTAAAGATATCACAAGCATATTTAGAATCATCCCTTGTCAAACAAGTGGTAAACTTATCAAATTTCATCAGAATTGAATTTACATGCTAAATTGTGTTTAACGATACGCTTTCAATGCTATATTCCTATCACCGCTGAATTCCGATTTAAGCTCAGAATTAAACTCTAATATGTACAATTCGATCAATTATTGATGCTTATGATTCCCATTTTAGACAAAATTATATAATTATATAATTTAAATGTTTGAAATACACGAGCGAATTAAATATAAAAGCTTGTCAATATTTACTAAGAGAATAATATGATTATTAACAACTGAAGCATCGGCTCAAAAAACGCGCTGCGTATGAACAGAAATTTTGACTCACTGGAATCTATGTTGATACTTACTGTTATTTTTCTTATTCTAAAATTCGTCCCCGGTAGCGCTAAAATCAGTCAAGTTTAATTTTGACGTTGAAATTTAAATACTGGTCAATACTGGGTTATGAATGAATTACTCTTGCTTTTTATCTGCTGAGCATAACTGGTTTTTGTCATTAAATGTTAACATTTCTTAGAATTAAAAAAATATTTATTCAAAGTATAAATTGAAGAGTGGCAGTACCGAACTAGATAGCCAACAAAATCGAAAATTTTCAGGGGAGCGAAAATGCATTCTGCAAAATCGAAATCACTATCTATATATGGAAAAAGTGCTCTCCTAAGATAAAGTGTTGCTGAATTGGGTCCAAAAAAATTGATTAAAAAAAGTTATCCAGGTTTGAGAAAATGGATGTGGAAGTGGACAATCTCAGTGTAGCATTAACCTAAAATTTGGGCAGACTCGACTTAAGATTGCGATAAGAAATTCAATTTTCAGTTGAAATAAAAAATAAAAACATGCTCCCAAGATATTATGTCACTAAATACAGTCGAACAAAGTTTTATGTAAAAGATAAAAGTGTTTTTCGAGATAAAAATATATTTTGGATTTGAAATCATTAAACTACACTGGAACTTGGAATTATGACGTGTCGCGGGGGTTGCTCGCAGTGGCCATGGCGTAAGTCCAAACAATCCAAACGCATGGTAAGGGGTCGTGCATAAATTATGTAACGCATTTTTCCGACGATTTTGACCCCCCCCCCCCCTATGTAACGCTTTTTCCTACTTTTCCCTGTAGTTTTTCACCATTATGTAACACTAATCTAGACCCCCCCTCCCCCAAAAAGTATTACGTAATTTATGCACGACCCCTGACGCAGATTTGAACCAGAACCTGTAAATAGCCTCTCTCCCGGCCCCGTTGCGTCTCTCCCCGTGGCATCAATTCTCGGAAGGACATAAACTTGGACGCCTTAATTCCAAGTTCCTGTGTAATTGCTTTTAAGTACCTATAGGTTAATTAAAAAAGTATTCAAATATTTATGTATGCTTATTTTAATGAATTTTATTTCCCTGTCGATAAAATTTGATAGAATAAACTGTAAAGTATTCTTTACTCAATAGACAGCTAATATTGAATACTATTTTCAGGGTGGCCACTAGACTGCGAAACCGGGAAAGCCGGGAAATTACTACGAAGAAAAATCTATCCTATCACTTGAAATATTACAAATTTCATGTCCCATGATATAATGCAATTTAAAATAAGTTTGATTTCAACTTTTTGTTTCATGTTAAGTTCAGTTGTGAGCTTTTTCAATTATGAAGTCATTCAGTTTATAATACGTAATTCTAAAATCTTTTACTTTAAAAATTTTTCACTTTTAAACGTACATTTTCAATTAAAAATTTTTTAAATGCAGTTTACAAGACTTATCAATTGAAAATTAAAAGCACTGGAAATTGAAAATTTTTGTTAACAAATGCTTTAGGCTGTTAAGCTGTAAATATAAATCAAATACTTAGTGATTTTCGAAATTAAACTACAATTTGAGTATACAAAATTGAACAATAATTGATTTTACAAGACTATTCTGAGTCTGTTCAAAATTAAATAATTTACAGATTTTAACGTTAAAAATTCTACTGTGTCGATCCTAAAGCCTTAGTGGTTAAACAAATGTAAACGTCTGATTGAAACATTATAAACGGTTTTCTATTTTCAAATAATTTCAAATTAGTATATTCATAATTAAACGCTTTTATTCAATTTGAAATCCTATTCAAATATTGTTTCAGTCTAAAATATGATATTTTTAACCCATGGTATTAAAAATTTTGTTACTAACAAAAAGAACAATTTTTTAATATTTAGCAAATTTTGACTGTTCATTTGAAATAAGCTAAAATAAATAAGTTCATTTAAATACATCAAATATTCAAAACTAAAAAATTTTAAACTGACGCTGTGAAATTCCCGAAAAAGAAAATATTTGAAATAGAAAATTGCCCAAAATAACAAAATCACCCACAATAAAAAATTCTCTACAGTTTATTATTATTATTAGACCATTAAGCCATTTCCCTTTCGGGGTAGGCGTGACTTGCTCGGTGAGGAAAGGAGTAATGTGAGGTAGGGGGTATAGATTTTTGTTAGATTTTAGTTTCTATGGCTTCTTACGTCTCTTCGGATTAATGTCTCATTCACAGATTCTAACCATTCTTTCGGCGGTCTACCTCTGGGCATTCTGCCATTTACTTTACCTTTATACACTTGTTTCGTCAGTCGTTCATCTTTCATTCTTTCAAGATGTCCGAACCATCTTAACTGATTTCTTTCATTCTTTGAGGATTATCTTGTTTCGGACTTTGTCCATCAGTGTTTTTCCGCATATTGTGCGCAGAGGTTTCATGCCAATCGCGTTAATTTTACTCTTGTCCTTTTCTTGACAGGCCCATGTCTCGCTGCCGTATAGTACAGTCGGTACAAATATAGAATTACGTATGGTCATTTTACCTTTTTTTGATATGTTTTTATTTCTGAGAATGGACGCTGCTCTACCGATAACCTTGTTACCCTCATTTATGCGCCTATCTAACTCCCCATCTATTTTTCCGTCGTTAGTGAATAGGCTACCCAGATATACGTACTTGTAAACTTGTTCTGATCTCTCATCATTTAGGACAATGTTGCACATTGTTTTCTCACTTTTTCCTCCAAGCACCATAATTTTTGTTTTATTTACGTTAATTTTGAGGCCCATGTTCTTCATGCTTGTATTAAGTTTATTCAACAATCTTTGCAAGTCCACGATTGATTCTGCCATACCAATCTTGTCATCTGCGAAAGCTAACCCACGTACCTTCACTGTTTCGAGATCTACACCTTCTTCGAATAGGGCCTTTCTTAGACACTTATCCATAAATATGATGAATAGCCATGAGGACATAACGCATCCTTGTTTCACGCCTTGCATAATATCGAATCAGTCACTCAGTTTCCCATTAACCCTTACACTCGCTTTATTACCTGCATATATTGTTTGTATTGCTCGTAGGAGCCACCCATTGACTCCGTATTCTTTAAGGACTTCCCGAAATTTACTTCAATTCACCTTGTCAAATGCTTTCTCTGGGTCAAGAAATGCACAGAAAACTTTCTTACTCTTAAACTTTTTTCTGTGATCTGTCTTAAGTTAAATATTTGCTCTGTACATGATCTTCCTGGCATAAATCCACTTTGGACTTCCCATATTTTTTCTTCTGTAATTTTCATTACCCTACGAATAAATATTTTTGAGTATAATTTACTTACGTTACTTAATAAGCTGATACCTCTGTAATTATTGCAGTTGCTTTTATCTCCTTTTCTTTTGTATATTGGTACGATAATCGCTTTTCTAAAATCG
Organism: Andricus curvator; assembly: GCA_932195095.1. Classification (NCBI taxonomy): domain Eukaryota; kingdom Metazoa; phylum Arthropoda; class Insecta; order Hymenoptera; family Cynipidae; genus Andricus; species Andricus curvator. The sequence continues at coordinate 126,878 of CAKNYM010052317.1, read as the reverse complement.
TCTGGGACTTCTCCCGTCTCGATACATAAATTTAACAAATCGCACAACCTGTGAGGTATGTACTCGCCACCTTAATGAAGCATTTCAGCGCTAACACTGTCTACACCGGCAGCCTTACCGTTTTTTAAGTTCTTAATTATATCTCTAACCTCAGTGATGCAGACTTTTTCAATTGGGTTTTCTAATGCATTATGTTCTACGTCGGAGTTCTGTTGCCCTATATCTTCACCTCCTAATAATTCTTTAAAAGGGTGTTTTAAAGCGTCTACTATCCCGTCTGTATCATATAGCATTTCACCTTTGCTGTTTCTCATGCTGACAAACTTTGTACTTTTACTTTCCTTCATCTCTTTAAATAATATAGTTTCATGGTTCCTACGAACTGGTTTTGTATTTTCTTCTCTTCTTCTGCTCTGATTTTGCCTTTAGTTTCCTTGACTAGTCGTTTAACTTTCCTGTTTTTGTGTCTGTAATCATTCTTGAGCCTTTTTCTCTGCTCATCGCTAAGACCTGTGATGTTCAACGTTCTCTCGTATGCTCCTTTCTTTTCTGTTCGGGCTGCCTCAATTTCATCATTCCACCACGCATCACCAGACTTTCTTCCCACCACCACTGTACCACACACCTCAATCGCAGTTTTAACAATGATATCCCGTAACAAAGTCCACGCCCCCTCTATATCTTTATTGCTTCTAAGCGCGTCCCAAGTTGACCTATCTATGCGTCCGTTTATCTTATTCTGAAAGTCTATTCGCACTTCCGGTTTTTATAAATTTTTAATCTTGATTCGCGTACCTAATTTGAAAATTCCAGATAATAGATAATTCCTGGAATAAAATAGCCGACATTATAAAATACGAAAGTCCAAGCGGAAGAATTTGGACGAATTTCCGAATAAAAAAAAACTAAGAGAAATATAGATTTCAGTGAATCGAAATCTCTGTTCATACAAAGTTCTTTGAGCCAATAAATCAATTGTATTATCAAATATCTTGTTTTACTTTCACATCTTTGCAAATATTTTAAATGTTTATAACAATTGTAATTATTATTGGTAAGCGCACCCGAATTTGAAATTATAACTTCATACTTTTTCAGTTGCTGATTCAATTGTATTTTTTAAATTTAAATTTAAAAAACCTAACGCGGAAAAAATAGTTTTTTACACCAATCGATAGTTTTTTATTTGCTCTTTCACAATAAAAAACGATATTGGTATATCTGAAAAATTCGAATTGTTATTAAACTGCAAAGTGAGGCCCTCTTATAGAGTTTCTGTGTTGGACCGCCTTTTCAATCGCTCCTCCTGTAAAATAAAGTTACCGCGCGTTAGGTTCCTTTCTTCGCGGAAGGTAACATATTTTATAGTAGAAGTCTATGCACATGTTCTGTGTGCATATAGGTAAGCATAGGGCAACCAGACACGTGTGCGTATGTATGTACGTATGCTATATTTCTGAATTGGTATATGCGTATACAAATAGATAGTGGGTATGATTTGCCGGAATCGGCTTTGCGGCAGGGAAATATATCATGGCTTTTGTAGCTTTGATTCCGGCCGACGATGAAAATAGGGGTCACTGTGAGTTTCGGTTGAATTTTCCGAGCTCGGTGAAAACGGATCGTTGTGCGAGATTCGCTTGTGTTTCACCGCGTGAGGTACATATTACCTACATCGGGTGGTGAAAAATGAATGTATTAATTTGCACGCGAACACAAAGTAAATAATGAATCCGGCGATTAAATTTCGTCCAATACTTCCGCACGGTCAATCCTAACATTATTAAATTTTATTCAAATATTTTGTTTTGCATTTTATCACTGCTTTTAAAATGTGTAATTAAAGTACAAAATACAATCAAAATTTAAGTAGGTTGAGAAGCACTTTTAACAACGTTTGTCCTGTTATAGTGGCATGATTGGTGAAAATTGTGGCCACAACCCCCCACCATGTAACGCCTTTCTAGGACCCCAATAATTTTGAAGGTTTGTGTACGGCCGGCTGTACGAATATCCTAAGCCTAAATTAAATTAAATTAAATTTATATTGAAAAAATCTTATATTCATATTTACATGCAACCAGCAGATAAATAACTCTGAAATATTGCATCAAATATGTAGAGAGAGTATCACTTATTCATTGCGTATAATTAATGCTAATCGAAAGCTTTTTCGTAAATTCTATGATTTTTTAAACAAAAATATGTCAATACATACATATTATTATCTACTCAAAAATAGGAGCCGTGCATAAATTACGTAAACTCTTTGTTTTGGAGGGGTGAGGGGGGGGGGGGGGTGATCCAAACCATTTCATACGTAAGATAATATGACGTCTGTGAATCACTAAAAACAAAAATTAAACTAATTTTATGAAAACAGCTGTTTCTCAGCGCAATATAGTGCTTACGGTAGTACTTACATTAAATGTAACAAATGTATCTTACTTTATTGATAATTGTAATAGGTTTCATAAAACCAGGAAATAATAATAAATGAATAAGGTCATCCAGCACAAATTACTATATAACTGTTTTGTTAAAAATTCGTCTTTTTTTAGTTGAAAATTAATTTTTTCAACTGAAAATTTAACTGTTCCATTTTTTAAATTGAAAATTGATCTGTTTTAGTTGAAAATGCAACTATTTGGTGGAAAATTAATGTATTTCACTGAAATCTGGTCTTTTTTGGTTCAATTAAACTATTTTATTTTGAAATGAAAATCTTTTCTTCGTTAAAATATCAACTATTACTTTTTTGTTGAGAATACGTCTTTTTTGTTTTTAAATTCAACTACTTGGTTGAGAGTTGAACTATTTTGTTAATTGATAAGAAACAGTAAGATCATACCAGACCCCTCTCCCCCAAAATCGTCTTACGTTATTTTTGGATGACCTCTAAATAAATTCAGGAAAAAATTTAGTCCGCAAAAATTACACAAGCTAGGGGAAGGGAGGGGGGGGCAAAATTACGGACCCAAACAACAAGAATAACAACTTTGCATATTTTCTTATGATATAGTGACATAAATCTTCATCAGATTAATGTTAGTGCATAGTGCGTTGGAGAAAATCGATTTTCAAGAACTTCAACAAGCGACCCGATAACCCTCTGTATTTAATCAGCTTACATTATACATGGGGTACACTAAGCTGGTTGAAAATCTCGCCGAAGTGTAAACTTCTTTTCACCCTCCCGCACCTACCATTATTCTCTAGTTAAAATCCCAGTGGCTACAAACATCTGGAGACAAAATCCTAATGACGTTTCTTTAAAGGATCAATCAGAATGATTAGGGCTCTAGAAAAACAATCAAAAACCCGAAATTATATTTGAAGGGGAAATATTATTGGAATTCATAAACCAAATAAGTGGATGATATGAATTACGTCAAGGATATTATAATACCTATTCGGAAGAGTTAATCCTATTTAGACTTAATCCTATTCGAATGTGCATGTACAAATTTAGATTACTGCAATCGCAGATCCTTTTGCCAAGCGGAGAATGTAATAGAAACCACGAAACTCCTCGTTCTCCTTACCTCAGCTTAATTGCTATAGTGATCAGTGAATAAATAATGTTGCTCGTATTTAACGAAACGGATCGTTCGAATATAATTAGATTATAAAGGGACGAACCCATCAGGAATTCGTCCAATGTTTTCGATCTAATAATTCTGACGTTAATGTGACAATTCAGTTTTCTTAAAATGGAATTACCCTATTGATAATTCAAAGGGTTTTCTGGAGTGAAATCTATAATTTTTCATCCTCTATTTTACGTATATAATTTTACGATAATTCTATATGTGAGGTATTTATGCCGTATTTAAAAATATTTGTCTGGCTTAATTTATCGAAACGCGGTAAGGAGTAAAAAAGTATAGGGGTATTTAAGATGTCTAAGAAACCTTTCTCCTTTTCTGTCAGTGCTTTTAGCCTAACTCCATTTTGTAACGCGAGGGAGGTTTCTTCTTCAAGAGCTTACCCCATGATTTTTTATCGACCTTCGGACTTGATAGTTATGATCCCTTTTCACGCACGTCACCTCAGCTACTTTACCATTTTCCTCTTTTTTCTCATTCTCGCCCTCAAATACAGTTTTCACGTTCACAGCAACATTCTTACTGACAAGGCAGTGGGTATTAGGTATCGCTTTCCTAAGAGACGCCAAAGGCACAAAAATAAGGGTGTTAAAGGCGTAAAAATAAGACTCAGCCGCTCAAACGAGGACCTAGCCAGAAAAAGATACGTGTGCTTCTGGACGATAAGGCCTTCTTCTGTCCCATTCCTTTTCCTTCCGTGTGAAGAACAACCTTTTATGGTAGGCTAAAAAGCTTCATTCGTCTTTTTCTTCCTGGGTGTACATAACAAGATATTCGTAAATGAAATGTAAACCCTCGTGTAAACCCTTCCTAAGCCCTATATTTTAAGTGTTGGAGAAGTCATCCAAAGAAGGAAAACTCTAAAAGAAAATTTCTTTTAAGAATTGAGTTTATTACTAAAGGTTTTTTTTCATGTTAAAATTTGGAACAACAAAATTAAATCAACTTCGTTTGGCGTTCTTTTGGTTTGAGATATTTTATCATAATTTATCATAAAAATACAGTGTTGACTTTACAAAACTTACATTTTTGCAATTAATTCTTTGTAATAATTTGACACAAATGCAGATTTTATAGAAACATGACATTGTTGTAAATAAAAGTGACCCTCAAATGTTTTCAGAAAAAAATAAGTTAAGGATTCAAAGTGGAACATTCCTCTATTTAAAATCATTCAAAATTGAAATTCATTTGAAATTCAAGTCAAATAATTTTCATTTTAAAGTAAAGCACGCGCAGTATTTGCAAAAAATTTCGAAAATTATATAAGTCACAACTCGAAATGTTTGGCATGGAAAATGAAATGAAAAGCCTTGATAGTTAATCTTCAACTAAAAAAATATTTTGTTGAATCAAAAAAATGTGTGCATTGCTATGCAATTAAAGAAAAGTTTCTGTAATTGAAAGAAATTTCTTGGTATTCAAAAAAATTTGAATTAAAGATGTACATAGTTTGATGTTCCATCAAAAATATTTTAAGAAAGGAATATTCTGTTATATTCAATTATAAATTTATTTAAAATAAAAAATAATTTGTTTATCTGAATATTTAAATTTCTTGGCTTGATAAAAGGATTAACTTAAATAAGTTATGATTTGTCACAATACCACAATTGCCAATCAACAAATTTATCATGCATAATTATTCAATTAATGAGGTAGCTGCACTGAAATACAGCGAATTACTTGATTAATAATAGTATTATTTTAGCATTTCAATAAAGGAATAGTAAAAAAATCAGCCCGCTGCTATTCAAACAATTTAGTATTCTTCTAAATAATACTATCTTTGAATAATGCTAGAAAGTGTCGTTTTTTTCTGAAATATTAAATATTTTGTCCACTTTTCACTCAGGCCGAGGTTATCATTGATGCAATTTTACAAACCTAATTGTTTAAACAAGTTATTATAGTGTATAACTATCTTTTCCTATAGTAATTCTAGATGGTTGCGGTTTTTTCTGACAGTTGTAACTTTTTGTCCACTTTTCGCTTAGTGAGGTAATAATTTAATACAAGTTAACAAATATTATTGTTTAAATAATTTATTAATGTTTATAACTATCTTCTCTTAGATAATTGCTAGAAATTTGCGTTTTTTCTGAAATTTTAAACTTTGCTTTATCTTTTCAGTTATGAACAAATAAACAATAAACATTAGAGAGAATAATTTTTTGAGCAATTTCATTCTTTTTAGTGGATATATTTTTCTGAAATAACACAGATATTTGTAAAATTGATATCTGACTTTGATTTTCTTTTTACTAGAGTCGAAAGTCATATTGTTGTATTTACTACAAGTGGTAACAGCGTACCGGAAGCAATTTCCTGACTGCAGTAAGTCTACCTACTCCTAATTATTCCATTCTTTGTTTTTATCTTTACTGTACACAATACTACTGCATACAATATACTATTTGAAAAAAAATTCTGATTTATTTTCATTCATCAAATTTTCTAATTCTACAGTTTAATCACTTAAAAAAATAATAATAATTTTAGAGGTATGGTTTTATTTTTGAAGCAAAATGTTTTTATTTTTTCACAGACTAATGTGGAAAAGGGTCATGGAAACTTAAAAAAGATTTTTTAAATTCTTTCAAATCCTTTTGAATTCTTTTAACTTCCTTGAAATCAACTGAATTCTTACGAATTCCCAGATATATCTGAATTCATGTAAGTGCTCTGTATTATCAGAATTCCTTAAATTCTCTGAAATTTCCTAAATTCTTAGAACTCACTGAATTACAAGGACTTCAAAAGAATTCAAAGAATTCAGAGGAATTCGGAAGAATTCAAGGAATTCTGAAGAATTAAAGAAATTCTATGAATTCAGGGAATTCAGAAAATTCAGAAGATTCGAGAGAAGATTTAAAGGAATTCAGGGGATTTGGAGAGTTCAAAGAATGTCAGGAATTTAGAATATTCAAGCAATTCAGGGATTTTAGAATATTACAGGATTTGAGAAAATTTATAGAATTTTGAATATTCAAGGAATTCAGGATATTCAAATATTACAGGGAATTCCGCGTATTTTAGAGCATTTAGGAAATCCAAGGAATTTGGAGAATTCAGAATATTTAAGGAATTCAGGGTAGTTTGAGAATTCAAAGAATTTTACGAATTTAGTATATTTAAGGAATTCGGTGAATTTAGAGATTTTCACGAATTCAGAGAATACAAGAAATTTAGAATATTCAAAAAATTCAAGATATTCAGAAAATTCAGAGAAATCAGAGAATTCAAGCAATTCCGAATATTCAAGGATTTGAGGGAATGTAGAGAATCTGAAGATTTCAGAAAATTCGAAGATTTCATAAAATTTAAGGAATTCGCACAATTTGAGCAGTTCAGAGAATTTAAGGTATTTTGAGAATTTAAGGAATTCTGAGAATTTAAGGTTTTTAGAGAATTCAAAGATTTCAGAGAATTCAAGGAATTCAGAGAATTGCAGGAGTTCAGAGGATTGATGGAATTCCGAGAATTTGAAGAATTCTGATAATTTAAGGAATTCAGAGAATTTTATGGATTCTGAGAATAAAAGGAATTCAGAGAATTTAAGGAATTCAGAGAATTTAAGGAGTTCAGAGGATTTAAGGAATTCAGAGAATTTAAGGAATTCTGAGAATTTAGGGAATTCTGAGAATTTAGGGAATTCTGAGAATTTAGGGAATTCAGAGAATTCTGAGAATTTAAGGAATACAGAGAATTCGAAGAATTCTGAGAATTTAAGGAATACAGAGAATTTAAGATATTTGGAGAATTTCACGCATTCAGAGAGTGCAAGGAATTCAAAATATTCAAGGAATTCTGAGAATTCCGAATGAAAGGAATTAAGAGATTTTGAGTAATTCCAAAAATTCAAGGATTTCATTGAATTTACAGAATTTTACGGATTTTAAAGCTTTCAGCGAATTCAAGGAACTTCAGGAATTCAGGGAATTCACAATATTCGACAATTTCAAGACATTTAAAAAAATCAAGGATTTTTGAGAATTCTAGGAATTCAGACATTTTCAGGAAATCAGGGAATCTGAGAAATTTTCATTGCTCTAAATATAAAACACTTAATTAAAAAAAAAAGAAATGACATTTTTTTTTATTTTAAGTGTTAAAAGCTGTCCATTTTTAGTTTAGAAAGCTTTAAATTTGATATTGTACCATTTTTTAGTAATTCAAAATTTTTTTATTTGAAATGTTCTAAATTTCAAAATGGTCCATTTTTACGTTGAAAAATTGATTAATTTTCAGTTTTAAATGCTAAGTAGTGAAATTAATTGAATTGGCAAGCCTAAGAATGAAGATTTCTCAATTTTTATAGCCTCCAAGACTTTAAAAGTGTACCATTTTTAATATTCCTCATTTACAGGTTATTTAATATCGCAGACTTGAAATTAGAATTTATTCAATTATTTAAAGTTTTTAATTTAAAATTCGAAGTGCCCCTTTCCCAACTCCCCTAAATTTTGGGGACGACTAGATGCAGCCTTTAAAATTATTCAATTTCAAACTTCTATTCAAGTACGTGCATCTCTTTCTTCAGTTTCGACCTTTGATTGATGAATAAAACAGTCTCCAATGTACACTGTACGAATAAATGTGGGTTTGTCCACATTCGTGGAAATGTTTATAAAATTAAATTTTTTTTTGGTATTTTATTGTTGACATAGCCAACATCAAAATCCAAAAAATTTTGTGATTTCAAAAATCATTATGTATCTTAAGGCACATAATGATAAACATTGCTGTTGTTTTGGACATTCTCACATTTTTCCTTTTCTCAACCGAATTTTGTAAACATGGAAAATCTATTCTTTTCTTACTTGTCTTCTAAACTACTGTTCTAAGGCTTCAATAGGCTTGAAAAGGAACCACATTGAGTCCGAAACGTTGCCATTTTTGAAAGAAACAAAGTTTTGTTTTGATTTTACTGACCTTTCCATCCGGAGACTGTTTTATACATCTATTCAAGTACTTGAGGACATTTCAGGTTAAAATTAATTATTCAACTAATCATTGGGTTTAATTTGTTTTTTAACTACAAAATATAATTATTTTCAAACGATACAGTTTTGAAAGTTTCAAAAATGAAACCAAACCATTTTCAAGTTTTCGATGTATGCTTTCAATTCAAGATTAATTAATTTTAAATGATTCCTGTTTCAAATGATATAATGGTTGAAAGTTTAAAGCTTTAAGCTGATCAATAACATCATTTTTTTCAATTTGCAGTTTCGAAACATTCAAAAAAGGGGAAAGTCATAAAACTTTTATATAATATTTGAAATCATTCTGACCTTTTTATATAATAAACGAAGAAGGTTAAAGACTTCACTCATGCTTGAAATAAAAAAATTCAATTGTAATAGATTTTAACAATTTTATTATTATTACTGAAACTAATATTAGAAGTCTAATATTAGAATATTAGGCTTCTTCTTTATTCCAAGTATTTATGCACATAAAAAAACATTATTTCCTATAACACTGATGTATTTTTATAACACATGCACGAAAAGTCCATCTTTTCGTACTAAAAAATATGCCAAAAGTGACACTTTTTAGTAAGGTATGAAAAAAAGTACTGCCCATGTGCAAATTAACCATAGTGCCCTTTCGACACACTAGTTACCTTTTTCGCATATTTTTTTAACACGCTAGTCACTTTTTGTATACTATGGTTACCTATGACAACGACTGAGAATTAGGGTCAGCCATTCTCTAGTCGTGCTCAGTGATTTGTTTTGATGTGAAAATATAAAAATGAGTTCGAGTCGTAACACTTTTAGCAAATAACTCTTTGCGATTAAAAAAAAGCTTCTTCTCTTCATAAATAAATATTTTTAATTATTATGTTTACCATTATTATTCTTCAATTTATTTGTAATACATTTCGGAGATATTTTTTGGTTCGGAAACAGGTTTAAATAATTTTTTTCTTTGCATATATGTCAGATTCTTATAAAAAGTAGTATGTGACACTCGTGCAAAAAAGGGGACATCCATGAAGGTTGTGTAGTTGACATCACTCGACTTCAGCTCGTTCTACGGTCGACACTCGTCTTCGGCTCATGCGCCGCGTGGTACTCGCTTCCGTCTTGTGCTGCCAACTTCACAACCTTCATCAAAAGTCCGCTTTTCCACGCTTTTATCACAATGTACTATTAAAGTATAACCCCCCTCCCCCAAACAGTTTTTCGTTATTATCTCAAAAAAGAATCAGAATTTTTTAATCAAACAAACAAACATCAGATTATTTCTTTCAAAAAGACGGTCATTAGGATATATTTTTTATGCCGAGGCTTTGCAACCCTTATTTTCTACAAGTGTGAATGTGATTTTTCACATTTTTTTTATACAGAAACTTTCAAGTCAGCTTTCGGCGTTTTAAAAAAAAATTCATTGCAAGGGGTGAGTTACTCCTACAGTTAACTTATTGCTTCCCGATTGCTCACCGATTTTCTGCATTTTGTAATATGTTGTAGTACATACAATATCATGTATTTTTTACGTACTAATTCTTCGATTTAAGAAGTAAAACCCACCCTTAAAGTTTACTCCCAAAAACAGTTTTTTTTTAATATCTCAAAAACGAATCTGAATTTTTTAACCAAACAAATATCAGATTATTTCTTACAAAGAAACACTCATTGCGAAATATTTTTCATACTGAGTAGTTGCAACCTTTATTTTTTACAAGGGTGAATGTGACTTTTTTCATATTTTTGTATACAGAAATTTTCAAATCAGGTGAATTTCACTGTATGTTTTACTTTTATTAGGAAAATAAAAAATTAAAGTTGATATATATTGGCGTTTAAAAAGCAATCATCATAAGGGGTGCTTTACCCATACACTCAATTTAATGGTTTTGGAAAAATAATCACTACATACTCTTTAAACTTAAATTTTGGAACGCTTATTCCGACAAATATTTTCCATTACAAATGAAATAACATGAGCACCCTTATTTTTAGGAGGGTTGACTACCGCCATGAAATTTATATCTATTAGATTGTGAATAAAATCATTTTTTTTTTCACATTTACTGGTAGAGTGATATTTAACCCTCAAACGGCACACTAGTGCGAATTCGCACTAGCAAAAATTTCAAAGTGCTGCTTTTCTTTCTAGAACTATTTTCAAGATCTCCCCCCACTGCGTTAAATATGTCCATACATCCACAAATACACGACGCGTAAACAGATATTCATCCGCCTGCGATCAACCGAGTAAGTCACTGTAAAAGTTTTAAGTGGTGCAAATTCGCACTAGTGTGCCGTTAGAAGGTGCCAAGTCGTGTTTTATGAAAAATTGTAAAACGGTGTTTCTGTGCCTAAAACAAGATCTTTCATAAAACGGTAAGTTAATTTGTTTATAACTATGTCTATAAATAAAAAGAAATATTTTAAACAATAATAAATAACATTTCATATACCAGAAAAAATATTGCATGAGAAGCACACATTTTACAATTACTCACTAATGTTAGACTCTAAATTGATATGATAATATTTTTTCAACAATCTTTTTTTTATATTAAGAATGGCTGAGTAAGGACGTCGTTACAATTTGCGAACTTCTAGGACTGTTCTACAGGCATTTACTGATGAGTCCGATGAGTCAGTCCAGGACGAAACAAAAATAATCCAAAATTTAATTTAATTTAAAAAGAAAAATTATATAATTCTTAAAAATTGATTGCAGAACAAAAATAAATACTAACGACCCTAATGCCAATTGAAAAAATCTTCTTTACAGTCTTGATACTTGGGTCAATTAATAACGATATCTTTCGAAAAAACAGCAAAGATATCATCTAACTATTAGCAGAGGAGTCTGAAGACGATGTGCGTCGATCACAGAGCTTCTGTCTGCCTTGACTGCATTGGTTTTAATGAATAATGTTCAATGATGTTTGTCATAAGAGTAATAGTTTGATAATAAAATAATGTTAATTTTTTCTAAAACATACGTAATAAGACTTTGTTCTTTTCTCTAAATATTCTATGTAATTTTACTCTTTCCTAACACACCCTAACATCGCACATCACCGCTCTGACACAGTTCACTGATCAATCTTTTTACCAATCAGCCACATGGAGAGCTTCACAAAGTCATTATAAAATGAATATTTTCAAAGTTTGACATGTAAAACACTATTTTTACAATAATATGCTTGTATACTACAAAAATAACAATGTGTGCTGTCCTGCACTCGTGATATACTTCATACGAAAATACCGAAAATCTGACACATCGGGAAAAATACTTAATATAATGTAATCGGATTGACATTTTTAAAAATGAAAAAACATCTATTTAAATAAAGAATCGCTTTAGTTTCGTTTCAATACCTTTAATTTTGAAAAAATGATGTTTTTTGTGGAAAATGTCTATTTTTCAAGAACACCTTTTTTTAATAACAATTTTGTTATAAGATGATATGATTTTCAATAAATTTAAGCTGGCCCAACGGATTGGGCGAGAAATTTGACCCCAAAATCATATATTTACACGCATATTTTGAACTTTATTTTAATCTTAAAATATTCAGCTGAAATTACAAAATCCCAAAATCAATTTTTGTTTGAATATAACGAAATATTGTTTATTGAACAAAGTTCCAAAATTTCATATCATACTGGAAAAAAATATCTTCATTTTAACGGGTATGTTTGGATTCGGTCATTTAAGGGGTGATAACCACCCTTAAACTTAACCCCTGAAAACACTTTTTCTTTAATTTCTCGAACATAAATTGGAATTTTTTAATTACAAAAATGTTAACTTATTCCTTACGAAAAGACGCTCCTTGGTACATGACTTTTATTTTAATTAATTAATTTTGATTTAAAAAATATTTCAGTTTGACTTTTCAACATCAAAGTATAAATTTTAAACAAGAAGTGAATTTTCTACGCAAAGAAAAATTGAATTTTCATCCCGAAAAGACAAATTTTCAATCAATTAGTTGCATTTTTATCCAAGACAGATGAAATTTCTACTAAACAAATGAATTTTTTATTCAAAAAGACAAATTAAAAAAAATCGTTGAATTTACAACCAAAAAAGGTATTAGTTGACGTTTCAACATTAAAATATGACTTTTGGACAAAACGTAATTTTTCTACGACGTAGTTGAATTTTCAACAAAACAGTTGAATTTTCAAGTAAAAAGGATGACTTTTTAACAAAATTGTTGAATTACAAACGAAACAGGTGCATTTTTATCCAAGAAAGATGCAATTTCTACTAAAATAGATACATTTTTGTTTGACTATCAGAGAACACTTTTTTCATTTGAAGAAGAGATGTTCGTTTGAACAACAACCTATATATACAGGTATTTTGTTTAAATCGAAGAAAAGCTTTTTGAGTGAACACTAGAATGTAGGACTATATATATTTTTCTCGGTGAAAAGTACTATGCGAACGGGTATGGGTTCTATCTGTTTTAAACAGTGCAAGCTAGATAAGCAAAACAAATCATGAGAACCTCAAACGAATTCACAGGGCATTAGCAAGTCCTATTCGTTCACGTCGACTTGAATTTAAATTTCGGTGGCTCCCCATCTAGCCCTCCTTCAGTAAAACATATACCACTCGGAAAATTATTCGTATGCAAAATTTCATGTCATCCACAGAATAGAAGGTGTGACCTGCATTCTTTCTTACAGTGATCTTAAGCCATACCCAAATCATCTTTAAAAGATTCTAACTCTTTTGAACTAATCTAGAGAAGGCCAGTATTTCCAGTCTTACCATTCTTACTAATATTATGGCCAAAAAGGTTTTCCAAACTGAGAAGCAATTTTGTTGGAATACTTTACTTTTCATTAAAGTCAAAACACAACGACGAAATGGAATTATGAATTTCATTTGCAGAAGCTCCAGCACGATATTGCCAAAGAAAGTTGAGCAGTAGGTAATCAATCTAACAGCCATAAATTCTATTGATTGGAGAATTCGTTCGAATACAACAGAATGAAAGTTGTTCGTACAGATGGGTATACATCTGTCAGAGTAAGCAAACGTGATTTGTGGTTGAATGAAGTAGCACCCAGCGAACGAATAGCTTCAAACAAAATTAGAGCAAGCCACGGTTTTATTAGAGAGTCGAAATAAAAATGAGGTACGTGCAGCGAAAAGAAAGTGAGGGCCCAGGGTTGATGCGCACAGTAACAAACAGCTTCAAACGTGCCCCTACCAGTTTGCAGCTTCCAGCATCAGTTCTCTCCATGGAGTACATCAGTCTACTCTCTTCATCTATCTAATCAACGTGAAAAGCTCGACTCATTGCCACTCGACACATTGTAGAATGTAGACCGAAGTAGCGTCCTTCATTTGCAACGAGATACATTATCTACTCGTAATGTGGTCAAAAGCATCGTTTCGGAGAATCTCGCCCAATGTGGCGCACCGAAATCTATCGCCCTATTTAAAGAATAATTAAAGCGATTTTATTGTAGACAAATATCGAGCATGTAGTTCGATCAGTGGCGGATTTCGGTATTTGCCGCCCCTAGGCTAACAGAAATTTGCCGCCCTTAGGCTAACAGAAATTAACAACTTGATTTTGAATGAACAGTAAGACATGTAGTTATCAGATTATTTTTATTAGTCTGAAAATACTTCAAATGGCGTACGTGACTAAAGTTACTAGCACTTTAATAACGTGGGGAACTGTTCTCGTGAATTCTATCGATTAAAGTTTTTTGCGTCTAGATTTTTGAACTGCGAATTCACGAATAATATCACCAAATCCAGAGAAATTAAAAAATCCGATTTAATCATTAGCAGTGCAACAGTATTCAATTTTTCTTCACCAAGCGGAGATTGAAGGAAGTTTTTAACGCGTTTTTTTAACTCACAATGCTTAATAAATGACATAGGTGGGTTAAATAAATAATGAATATTTTCAGTCAATCTTTATGATAATGTTTTCCACCACGCTCAGGCTGCTTCTGTGTAGAAGAAATCTGAAATTTTTGAAAATTTATCGCACGAAAATTCTGCCGCCCTCCAAACATTGCCGCCCTAGGCTGCAGCCTGTGTAGCCTATATGGGAAATCCACCACTGAGCTTTATTCAAGGTTGATGCAGGTCAGGGTATTTCTGAATGTCATTCTTTTTGGTAGAAAATTCATCTGTTTTGTCGAAAATTCGTCTTTCTTGGTTGAAAATTCATCTATTTTGGTAGAAACTTCATCTTCTTGCATCTGTTTGACTGAAAATTAATCTGTTTTGGATAAGGATTCAACTATTTAGTTAGAAAGTCACCTTTTTTGGTTGAATTCAACTGATTTTGGTTCAAAATAAAAAGCTCCTTTGGTTAAAATACCAACTACTACATTTTTCGTTAAGAATTCATCCTTTTCGGTTGAAAATTCAACTATACTTAGTTGGGAGTGGAACTACTTTGTTAACATTTTTTTTTTACATTCTCATCAGAGAAGGTATTTCATTTGTGTAAAGTTGGACTCCCCCCCCCCCCCCGTTTTTGTCAAATGTCCACGTTTTGAGACCTTCTGAACCCGAAAAACAGGTTTTGTGAGAATGTGTCTGTCTATACGTGTGTCTGTAGATTTTTAGTCAGTTAGCACTATGACTTTCGAAAGAATCGAATGATTAGATTGGCCTTTGGTATAATCTTTCAGTTTCCTAAACTGGAGGTCAGGTTCTTTAGTCAGCCATAGTTATAGCATTTCCAGAATTCCAAAAAACAAACGAAAATGAACATTTTAAGCCAAAAAACGCACGATATGAAAAAAAGTCAAGAGACGAAAAGCGTTTCTTTTTTAACACCCTACAAGATTATTATAACCGCTTTTTGAATTTTTTTGTTGGAAAATCGAAAATTTTGATCGCTCAAAAAATAATGAAAAATAAAAAATTCCATTTTGCGGTCAAACTATGCAAGATACGACAAAAGATCATAAAATAAACTTTTTTGAGCAAACGACGCAAGGTACGAAAAAAAATTCATTAACAAAAGTTGTACATCAAAATAAGATCTATAAATTTGTTATTAATCATTTTTTGATGGAAAGAACTGTTTTTGTTATAGTTATAATCGTAAAACTAACATTAAATATGAAAAATAATTTTTTTTCGAAAAATGAAACAAGGTTCGAAAAAAAATTAATAGACGAAAGTTGTTCACCCAAAAAGGATCTACAAATTTGTTACAAATTTTTGTTATAAGAATACATTAGAAGTGAAAAAATTAACTTTTTGGAAAAACGATGCAAGCTACGATAACTTTTTATTTAACAAAATTTATCACTTAAATTGTATCTACACATTTTCTTCGAATCACTTTACGCTGGGATGCGTATTTTTGGTTCAAATCGTAAAAATAACATTGAAAATAAACAAATTAAATTCATGAAGAAACGACACAAGTTCGAGTAAAATGTTTAACAAAAAAAATTTTTTTTTTTTATGGAATTAGCATTTTTTTTAAATTATAAAAACAAGGCAATGAAAATACGTCTGTTTTAACACGAATGCATATTATGAATTATAATAATATAGGTACATTTATTGAAATGGTATACATTTTCAGGGTAGCTAAGAATAAAATTTAATGCATAATGAAGTATAAATATTAAAGTAATCATGATAAATAAAATTGTACTTTATTTTGCAATATCTGAATAAGCAATCCCAGGCAGACATAATGTAGAAAATTTCGCATTTTGGACAAAATCGAGTGCGAGAATTCACAATCAACAAATTACAGTAAAGTTGTCGATGCTTTGACCTTTAGTTTTAAAAAGTCTGTGCACAAATGTTTAAAAATTTAACTATTCAATGTTTTCTTGAAAATTTATCTTCTTCAGTTGAAAATTCAGCTATTTGGTTAAAAATTCCTATATTTTGTTGAAAATGCGTCTTTTGTGGTAGAATGCTAATCTTCTTGGTGAGATGAGTTCATCTTTTGATTGAAAATTAGTTGTTTCTTTTAAATTGAAAATTAATTTTTTAACTAAAAATTTAGCTATTCTATTTCTTGTAGAAAATTGATTTTTTTTTATACAAATTTAATTTTCTTGGCTGAAAATTCACCTGTTTCATTAAAAATTCAAGTATCTGGTTGAAAATTCATTTTATTTGGTTGAAAATTAATCTTTACTGAAAATTTAACTATGCTATTTGAATTAGAAAAGTTATCTGTTTCAGGTGAAAATTCAACTATTTTCTTGAAAATTCGTATTTTTTGGTGAAAAAGTTATCCTTTTAATTAAAACTTTTTTTTGTTGTTAAAAATTCATTAATTGGTTTGAAAACTTAATTATTCTATTTTCGGTTGAAAATTGGTCTTTTTTTGTTGTTGAAAAATCATATATTTTGTTGCTGTTTTTTCATAGAAAATTATTAATCTTTTGAATTGAACATCTAACGGTTTGGTTACAATTTTTTTTTGTTTGTTGAAGATTCATTATTTTAGTTAAAAATTTACTTTTGTAACTAAAAATTTAACTATTCCAATTTTTGTGGAAAATTTATCTTTTTGATAAATATTTCATCTTCTTGGTTAAAAATTCATTTGTTTGGTTAAAAATATAACTATTTGGTTGAAAACTAATTATTTTACTGAAAATTTAATTATTCTACTTTTGGTTAAAACTTCATTTCTTTGTTTTAAAATTTAACTAATTTTTTGAAAATTCGTGTATTTTGTTGCAAATTGGTATTTTTTGGTAGAAAATTGATCTTTTGGGATAAAAATTCAACTTAGGTAGGACAGTAGGTAGCTGAAAATAGAATTTAATGCAAAATAAGGAACAAATGTTAAAGTAATCATGACAAATAAAATTTGAAATTTTATATTCATTTTATATAAAAGAATAATTAAAATAAAATAATACTATTTTTGGTTAAAAATTCATTTCTTGAAAAAATTTAACTAATTTTTTGACAATTCATGTATTTCTTGCAAATTGGTATTTTTTTGGTAGAAAATTAAGCTTTAGGGTTGAAAATTCAACTTATTGGTTAAAAATTAATTATAGTGGTTCAAGATTTATCATTTAAGTTAAAAATTAATTTCTTTGGTTAAAGATTCAATTACTTTATTGAAACTTCTTTTTTTTAGTTGGAAATTAATTTTTTTAACTGGAAATGTATCTCTTCTGTTTTTTCCTGAAAATTGATCTTTTTTAGAAGAAAACTCGGCGTTGCGTCATGCCAACCCCCAGCAAGTCACATTCGCGGCAAGTCTCATTGTGGCATCTCTCATTCAGAAAAATTTGAAGACCTGAAGGAATTGGCAAAAGTGCGGGAAAACATCCCTGTCACAAAAATAATGTATTTTAACCCTAAGGGCGCAGTCCTATGGAGATAGATTAGTAGAATAGTGGAACAGTTTTGACCAATGAGGTGACTGCTAGAGCTTGTGCAGACACCTCATTGGTCAAAACTGTTCCACTATTCTACTAATCTATCTCCATGGGACTGCGCCCTCACCCTTTCCAAAGTCCTGTCGGGGGGAGACACCGCTGTGATTGGTCACTGAAATAATTTAAGCCCCCCACTAAGTTTTGCTAATTTTTTGTGGACAATATATATGTAGCAACCCTGCGAATCTAAAAATTCTTTTTTTAGCATAACAGAGCGAGATACGGAAGAAAGTGTAAGAAAATAATTGTAGCTTTTTATTGGAAGGTACCTTTAGAAAACAAATATAAATTTAAAAATGTCTGTCTAAAATCGACCCCAAGTTTCGCGATGAGAACATGTGCCTTAAAGCTTTAGCTTTGAGAAATTTAATAAAAAATTATATATGAATATTTAAGGGTGTTTTTCTGATATAGAAAGTGATAGAAGAGGTTATTTTTAACTCCTATTTGACTTGTGGTATTTAAGGACTAAATTATACAAAGATATGCGTTTTCCAATCCTCAGAAAGGGTGTTTTTTAATTTCGGAGGGTATTATTGGTTGGTTGAGACATACATTTTTTGAACCTAAGTCTGTTATTTCGAAATGACGTAACTTTCAGGTAGGTAAATAAAGCCCCGACGAGAAGGGGCCCTTAAAGTCGCTACCCCAAATGAACCAATTGTCGCCCTGAATATAACAAGTCTATATCTTTTGTGGTAGTTTTATTAGATGACGTGCAAAATTACATATTTTCGTTCCATTTTAACAAATCTTACTATCTACCTCAATTCAAACCACAATTCAAACGTTCCACTGACAACCCCCCATATGGGACCCCAACAAATTAGGGTCCCGTATAGGGGGCCCCAATTTGACTTCTTGCCCCAGGGCCCCCGAGACTCTAGTTACGGCCCTGATTAGACGCATATATGTGGAAGATTTTCTTATCACTTGTTTCCAAGTTTTTTCTTATCTAAAGATTTAATGATTTCGTAGGTAATTACACGATATATTTCGTATTGTAGTTGCTGAAATTTGACATCAATAAAAATCTCTTATTTACTGTGGAATATTACAGAAGTACGTAAATATTAGAGGATCTTGATGCAAGAATATCACATAGAATCTTTGGCGTGGAGGTGGGGTGGTCCCTGGCCATTAGAAATTGAAAATTAATTTTTTTTTGAAATGTGAATTTTTGTATAAAATTAAATGCCACATTTTTGTATTCCTTTCCAACAAAAATTGTATCTTTATATATAACAAAATAAAAAGTTATTTTCCAGGCTATTTGATAATTAGTTCCGTACAATATTTGAGCACTTCGTTTGTCGACAAATATTGTGCAAATGAAAGCTTCCTGTGGAGTAGTTGTTTAAAAAAATTAAAAGAAGTTTTTGGTAAGGCCGTTTTTCGAAAAAAAGTAATAGATAAATAAGTATCTTAAGGTTAAACTTCTAACATGCGAATAATTTTCTGTGCGTTTTTTACGCGTGGATATATTTCTTATTTTATCGGAAAATTAATAAAACTAATAATTTCATTTCTTTAAGGTGTATTCTAGTTGGTCACTTTGGAAAAATCGATTTTTTTTTACATTTTTCGAATTTATATGTATCTAAGAATATTGTTTTCAATTTTTATGAAGATCCGAGCAGTATAAGTATTTTTTAAAACGATTTTTCAAAGATTTTTTAAATGATTTTTTGTTTAAAAAAAACTTTAAACGCGTTTTTCTCAAAACAACGTTTTTTCGGACTAGCTCCACGATTTCTCCAGAACCAGTGGACCGATCCTTCTGAAATTTTAACCACATATTCTACACATAAGAAGTCATAGAGTGAACTACAATCATGTTAAAATTTTGATTTTTACTATATATTTTAAACAAAAAACTGCGAAAAAAAACAACTAATTTCAATTTTTTTGGTTTTTTCTACATAAAATTAACAAAATTAGTTGAAAATTAATGTCCGTAGTTCATTTTGTAGCCACTGTCATACCGAATCCAAAAAGCTTTGGTTTTTTTGTTTCATATAAGCCGTTCCTGAGATATCATGGAGAAGACAACTTGCTACTAAGTTATTGCGTTGCGTTCAAATACGGATTTCGTATGTAAAAGTTGAAAAAAATGAACAAAAAGAAATTTTTTTTTGTATTTTAAGACTTTATTTATCATACCTAACAATTTTTATATCCATATCTTCCATAGCATGCTCACAAAAAATTCCCGAAAATAGCCTATTTTTTTAGCCCACGAACTAGAATACTCCCTCAAGATGAAAAGATTATTTATTAATCATGTTTTTGTTTAATATAGCTATTTTCTAATCATTTTCGGATTATTTTTTGAAATTGTAATGTATTTTAATCACGATATTTTAACTGAAGTGTCTCTGCACAGTAAAGACCAAAAAGGTGCCTCTGGACAAATTAGCGTAGAGCTCATAATTTGGATTCAATTTGAATATTTTTTCATTCAAATGAAGGTCTAAATTTTAGAAAGGTTTGTGAGAGCCGATTTAAAAAAAACTTTTTTTTTTCAAATTCAAATCTTCAATTTCGATAGAGCTATTCATTATGGGAAATTTCATAAAATCAAGACAGACACATATTACAAATAATATTCAGGATTTTGCGTTATTTCAGTGAATATTTTATTCCCTATGAACAAATTAATGAGTAAAGGTGCTGATTGATGTTTACAAATACTTGGAAACTTTATCTTTCAATTTGCTGTTTGGAACATATGTAAAAACAATGCTTAGTTACAATTTTTTCAAATTTAAAGTAATTAATTATTTTATAAAGAAATGCATATTTCAGTATATTCAAGTCTGTAGACTTTGTTTTTTCAAACCGATTTAACAAAAAAAATGTTTGACATGAATAATATTCATGATTATTTATACCTGACAATAATTATTGTCAATTTGTCTAAGAAAATTTTATAACATATACAAATTTCCATTGATTTGCAGCAGGCCGCTTTCTTTTTTTAATGGAATTTATTATGAGGCTGAGACAGGCGACAATGTTTTTCATTTATTTAGATATATTTGATAAACAGCCTTACTGAAAAATTTTTTGTACTTTTCTGAACAACTTCTCTACAGGGAGTTTTCATTTGCAAAATTCTTGAACGATAAACGAAACGCTCAAAGATGATATGAAACGAATTATAAAATAGCATAGAAAAAATATTTTATTTTTACTATAAATAAAGGTAGAAGCTTGTAACTTTCTCTCTTAAACTGAACCAGGGAAATTGTCACTGGTTGAATCAGTATTTTGAATTATCACTGGTGAACCAGTGATTTTTCTACTTTGACTGGATGAATCAGTAAGTGATTCAACTAAAATAGCGCTACTGATTCTACCAGTTACGCCAAATGATAGATTGAACCAGTGATATAGCGCTCCACGCGGGCAAGACATGAACCTCCAGTCGTCTGGTACGCGCGCGTCGTCGGTCAGGTCTTTGGTATTTCTCGAGTGAAAACGAATCTTATTGTGTACAAGTGTTTGTTTTATAAATATTTGGTGCCTGTCTGCAATGAGCCAGCGATATAATATCTTTCGCTTGATAGTGGGAGGTCCCTGGCCATGGGTTTGACTTTGAGCAACGCGACACGTTAACATAACGACGG
This sequence comes from Andricus curvator, assembly GCA_932195095.1. Taxonomy (NCBI): domain Eukaryota; kingdom Metazoa; phylum Arthropoda; class Insecta; order Hymenoptera; family Cynipidae; genus Andricus; species Andricus curvator. The sequence goes on along the minus strand of CAKNYM010052317.1, from coordinate 105,230 downwards.
GTCTTTCCACAATCAGGCGCAACATATTATATCCCATTATATTGCAGCCCGGCCTTCAATTATTGTTGTGAGGATAAAGTGAGGTTTTTAAAATTTAATTTTACAACTCTTACCACAAAAGTGCGATAAATGATAAGTGCCATACCTAAACAGCTGACAGGCGACAAGGCGTACGACCACGTGACTACTGGTACTGAGAAACCAGTGAACCTCACTGATTAAACCAGTGTCGGAACTTCACTGAATGAACCAGTGAATGCTCACTGATTGTCAGTGACACACTTCTGGCTATTTCAACCAGTCAGATTTCACTGGCAATCAGTGAGATTTCACTGGTTCATTTTAAGAGAGTGTATAGTAATTTGAAAGTTACTTTGGAGCACGTTTTTTACCATTCATTCAGAAACAATAAAAGATACAACTTTTTTGAAACGGAAAGAAGATGCGGCATTTAATTCTCTATAAGAATCCTTATTTGAAAAATTAAAATTTCAAATTTAAATTTTATGAAGGCCAGAGGCCTTCCTACGACAGCGCCAAAGATTCTAGTAATAATAGTTGAACTGAAAATCGATTTCTAAAGAAACACGTTTTTGAAGAATGTTTTAGAAACAATAAAAGATCAATCTTTTTCGAAGAGGAAAACAAGTTTATAGCATTTAATTCTCTATAAGAATCCATATTCGAACAAAATTAAAATTCCAATTTTTATGGATAGGGGTCTCCCCACCACCACGCCAAAGATTCTATGTGCTGTTCTGGCATTGGGGCTATATTCATTCAAGATAGCTATCAGTTCATTATCACGAAGTAAGAATGAGGCACGCTATTTTTGCTCTACTCTTTACGTTTGCGGCTTTAATTAATTCAGTTCGTAAGTATAATAAGAATGGTGTTATACTGTGTCGCATATGTTACTAAATCAAACATATTAACAAATCTTTTACGACATAGATGTAGTAATTACCAGTTTTTCATATTTTTATATTTTATTGCAGTATAAGTGTAAGACTACTCCCCCCCCCACAAAAAAGTGACTCAACTGATTACAGTAGTCCGCTTATCAGAATGGTTACGTTGAAAAATGATCAAAATTAGTTTTTTCGGCAGAGAAATAAGTCTTCTTTCGAATAATGCCTTTCTTATGGGCTTTGTCTAGGCTAAACATTGAATTATCACTGCTTCAAAGTCGTGTTAAAAATACGGAATCTTAAGGAGATGCCTTTTGCGGGCTCCAAAAATGATTAATTTTGGTTTTAAAACACGTTGAATATTGTTAGGAAAACTTATTCGGAGATAGACAATTTAATGAAGAATTTGAATTATTGCGCACGTGCACTCACTATCAGGCTATTTGAGATAAATTTTAGTAAAAAATATCGAAAAACAAGATTTGTGAAATATATGACGCGAGTGGTGTAGTGCATGACCTCATCTCGAATCGAGTCAAATAAACGTTTAAGTTTACATGTTATCATTATTTTTAAACTTATTTATTAATATTGTCCAACATGAAAAGTCAATACGTATTTTATTAATTGATGAACTGTAAAAAATTTGGATTTAATTCAAAATTTCGAACAGAATATTGGACATAGTTTTGATTAGCTTTTCCAGTAGCCGGACTACTTTAAGTAAAATAAATCTCTTTTGTGTGTTCACAGAATTAAGTCTACCAAAAAATGGTGGCAATAGTTTGAATACAAGAGGCGCTGTTGAACCTGAACTATATGAGGTTCCTATTACAACTGTAAGCCTACGTAGAAGTTACGAGAATGTCACTCCCAATGTTCCTGAATTCGTACAACCTTCACGTGGCAGTAATGTTTTATATGACGTTCCTTTAAGATACGATACAGAAGCTTTATTATATCAGAGGGAGAGGCATGCTGATCACGTTCAACCTATTCATCAAAGAGTCGCAATTAATCCTACATATCGCATTCATTCAAGATTACCTGGTCCACATGCTACCCCGCCTAGAGATCATTAAGATGAATTTGAATCCAAGCTTTGAAAAAATATAAAGATTTGCAATCAAATTATGTTGTAATGGGCTCTCGTGAGGGGCTTTACTTAGTGTTTACTTAGTGAATGTATTTAGAGTAAAGAGTATGGATCTTACTATAGGATTATCAGTCAGTTTGCATATTCTTGTGTAATCTATTACATTTGATGACTTTGCGAAGTTCTTCACTTGGGGTGATTGTTAGAGAGATTGATCAGTGACCTGCGTCGGAGCGGTGTTGCGGAACGAACGTGTTGCTTAAATAAACAACAAGGGCATTCTAGATTGATCTTAAATTTATATCTCCTTCTCTTCCCTTTCCCACGTTTCTCGTATGAATTCGTTAATGCCCAGCAGTATAACGAGGCTAGAACCGACTATAATATAAATAAATGGTATAATAATAATAAGATCCTGTTTCTGTGTAAAAAAAAACTGTTTAATGACAATCTACTTATTTCGATTTTTTCAAAATAAATCTGTTGTTTAAAGTAAATAATGTAGTATTATTTCAATAGAATGTTTTGAAATATTTGAAAAACAGTGTCAAAACAAGTTTCTCCAAGGTTTAAGTACCTGACAAAGTCTTGTTAAACATTATTTATGGTAATGATAAGCTCAACCGGAAAAAAACGAAATCATGAAGGCCTTCGTCTGTACTTAGTTCAACATATTTTACAATATGAAGATGTTGCAATATGTATGTTTGGTTATAATCTGAAGTTCTCTGAATTTTAGTGTATACAATTGCAACATGAGTGGCCTTATAAAATAATTAATAGAACTTCTCTCTAAGTTAAGCAAAATATCAACTATTACATGTTTCGTTGAGAATTCGTCATTTTTGATTAATTTCTGAAGTTAGATATTGCCGATTACTGGTCAAATAATTTTCTTGAGAAACGAAAAAAAATCTGCCTCGGCCCGGTTTCTCCATAAGATTATTTGACCAGTAATCCGAAATATCTAACATTATAAATTAATTAATTAATTACCCTGGTCGACGAAATAACATCAATTATTAAATTCATCATTTTTGGTTAAAATTCAAGCAAAAGGCTGAAAGTTAAACTGCTTTGTCAAAAATTAATTTTTTGGGTTGAAGATTCATCTTGGTTGAAAATTCATCTTTTTGATTTCAAATTAAAGTGTTTTCTTGAAATAACGTCTTTACGGATTGAAAATTCAACTACTTTGGTTGACATTTTTTATCTTTATTGATTGACAATTATTTCTTGGCTGAAAATTCAACTATTTTGTTAAAAACTTGTCTTCTTTGGTTAAATTTTTTGAGTTTTTGATTTTAAGTTTAAATATTTTGTTGGTTAAATTATTAACTATTACATTTCTCATTGAGAATTCATCTCTTTTCAGTTAAAAATTCAACTATTTTGATGGAAAATTCCTTACCTTTTTTGTTGAAAATTAATGTTTTCAATGGAAATGTAATCATTCCGTTTTTTTTGAAAATTTATGTCTTTTAGTTAAAAATTGAATTTGATGGTTAAAAATTCAATTTTTGAAATGAAGATTCAGCATTTTAGTTGAAAATTTATCTCTTTGGTTGAAAGTTTAGCTATTTAAAGAATTTTTTTTTGTTTAAAATGAATTTATTTTTAATCGGAAAATGTAACCATTCCATTTTCAGTTTAAATTTCATCTATTTGATTGAAAATTCATATGTTTTGTTAAAAATTCGTCTTTTTTTATAGAAAATTAATATCCTTAGAAGAAACTGCATATTTTTGGTGGAAAGTACAGCTATTTGGTTAATAATTAATTTTCTTTTGGTTCGGCAAAAGAACCGAACGCTAGAGAACGAATCAGAGACTATGGCTTAATGTCTCTGTTTAATATTTGAAAGTCCATTGTTGGTTTCAGAAATGTACTTGGAACTATTTTGATTCTTTATCTTCATTAGTTGAAAATTCAACTATTTTATTGAAAATTCGACTTTTTTGGTTCAATTAAACTGTCTTTTTTTATTCAAAATTTAAAACATATTACATTTTTTGATGACAATTCATCTCTTTTCGATGAAAATTCGCGTACTGGGTTGAAAGTTAAACTAACTTTATAGAAATGCATTTGTTTGGTTGAAGATTCATCATTAAAAATATAAATTTTAGTCAATTATTAAAACCATTGTGCTTGCTTTTCTTTTGTATTATTTTAGATTTAGATACTATGCAATACAACAATTTTATATTAATATTCATTTTATATTTTTATTTAAAAATTGCGTGAGACAAGACAAATAATAATCATGCGCGTGTTTGTTTTCTAGCAATTCCAAAAAGTAGTACTAATGTTATTCATCATGCATTAAAACTAAAGTGGAACTATTTGGGGAACGACGGGCGGTTTTAATATCGAAAAGCAGTCTTATAATGATACTTTTTTTTTTACAGGAAACGTGACGTTTCCTCTTCTTAAAAGCCAGCCTTACTTTTAAATCGCCAGTTGACTTGGTGATTTGAGCAGAAGATTCGAGGTATCTTGTAATAGCCATGGTTCGACCACCCAATCTTGATTTCAAAGAGAAAGAAGTAGCAAGTAAAAGCAATGAGCAGACAAGGGAAACGGAGCGGGTTACTCCGGTAATGGCACCGGAAACTACACTTACCACGAGTTCCGGCGCTTTGAGCCTTTTCTACTCTAGCGACTTTGTACGAGGCTTCTTATACTTTGCACGGCCATTTACTCTTCGCCATATCCGAAGTTCATGAATCCAACTCAGACCTACCTTGCAATTCCGCAGCACGATGGTGCACTTAGTATTCGAGAATCGAAGGGCATTCTTACAAATCCTGCTTTAAGTTTTCACTTTTAATTTCATTATATACGCAAAAAAACCTGCAATAAAAATTAGTACCGTAAATCGAGGCTAAGCGGCGCATGTGGAGGAATGCGGCGCAGTTTTAATTCTGTATTTCTAAATGCGATATTTGCTTCTTCTAGGTGAAAATTATAGAGGCTTGCTACACTATTCATTCGATTTGGACTTTCTTTTTTCAATAAAAGAGTTTTGAATTCCGAATAGATCTGTAGTTTTAGATTTTGGATAAAAAATGTTAATTTTTTATTTAACAACAAAATTTACATTTTTACATTCTCAACATAATGAGAAGATATTAGTTTTATGTGAAAAAAGACGTCGCGAATTTCTTTAAATCGCCAAGTTTCGAGACCCCCTGAATCCGAAAAACAGGTTTTATGATGTCGGTTTGTCGTTGTTGTTGTCATTGGCGTTGTAGTCTGCATACCGGATAACTTTTGAAAGACTAATCGGATTAAGTTGTGCTTTGGCACACGCGTTTAGGGACCAAAAAGAAAGATCGACTTCGTTATCCAGTAAATTTTTAACAGCCGTTCTGGTTTTAAGAAAAAAGAAAAATAAAACATTTCATTTTGCGGTCAAACTATGCAAGATGCGAAAAAAATGAATAGACAAAAATTATGCACACAAAAAAGATCTATGAATTTCTAATTAATAACTTTTTGATAGGACGTCTAGTTTTTGTTTTATTCGTATAAAATAACATTAAAAATAAAAAATTTGAATTTTTGGACAACCGACACAAGTTACGAAAAAAATGAATAGACAAATGTTATTCATCCAAAAAAGAACTATAAATTCGTTATGAATTATTTTTTGATAGGACGCGTAGTTTTTATTTTAATCATTAAAAAAACATTGAAAATAAAAAATTTGTTGAGAAGTACCATTCTTTAAAAGATTTTCAGATTGATCAAACAAGGTCTTATATCTGTAGTCAGAATATGTAGAAATAATTTTTAGTGAGTAAGCATAGTTAAAAAAAATGCTTATCACGTTAAAAACAAATTAATGAACAACAGTTTTGTTTGTGATTGGCAATGTGTCGCTCATTGAAATCCAGAGTTTTGGTATAAAACGTGAGAAATATTACTGTTTCATCACGATTAATTTAAAACAGATGCTATTTAGCAATTGTTTAAACAAATTCAAAGTCTAGAAATTTTTGAACGAATAGGCTCAATTTTTTAAAATAATCAATTAAGAATGTATTTCCGATGACTCTTCGCTATGATAATTCACAAATTCACAAGAATTATTTAAACAACTCTTAGAAACAAATTCAGAGTTCGGCTATTTTTTAAAGAGTGCGATGCATTTTTTACGGAATCAACTAACTAACTTTTAAGGCCAACAGCCATACCACGCTGAAAAAACCAGTTCTCGTCAGATCACTGAAGTGAAGCAGCGTTGGGCGCGGTTAGTACTTGGATGGGTGACCATTCGAGAAAACTGAGTGCTGTTGGCACATCGTGGTTGTGGTGAGCCCACACTTGTAGTTATTTACTACCAGAAACTATCCACCTAGAAACACTATCCGAATCGGGTAGTGTCACGCCTACCCTGAAAGGGAAGTGGCTTAATGGTATATAACTAAGAATGTCTTTCCGATTACTTTTTGCTATAATGATTTGCAAATCCACAAAAATGTTGAATTATTTCAAATTTTTTTTAACGAATATGCTCAACTTTTTTTTGCGCAATTAACTAAAAATGTCTTTTCGATAACTCTTTTCTACGACACTTTGCAGATATTAGCTATTTTTCAACGAACAGTCTCAATTTTTTACGGAATCAACTATTAATGTCTTTGCGCTAAACTTTCGCTATGATACTTTCCAAATTGAAAACGATTGATTATTACCTAAATAATATTCCTAAAAAAATTCAGGGTTTGGCTATTTTTAAACGAATACGCTCCATTTTTTTGCGGAATCGAGTAATTATTTATTTTCGATCACTCTTTCCTATATGAAACTTTTTTGTTGATACAAACTGTTTAAATAATTAATAATTGTTGTCAATTTGGAAAGTATTATAGCAAAGAGTAATCGAAGATGCATTATTAGTCTATTGACTATTCCGTAAACAAAAATTGAGCGTATTTGTTGAGAATAAACAATATCTGAATTTGTTTATGCAAATTGTTTAGATACATAAAAATTCTTATAAATGTTCAAAGTATCACAGCAGAGAGTTTTTGGAAATATATTCTTAGTGGATTTCGTAAAAAAATGAGCCTATTCGTAGAAAAATAGCCAAACTCTGAATCTGTTTATGAAAATTGTTCAAACAGTTATTGATTCTGATCAATTTTCAAAGTATCATAGTAAAGAGTCTATTTTATAATGCTTCGGCTCGAGCCAAGTTGTATTTCCACGTGAACGCGTCTAATCTGTACATTCGTGCTGAATTACGGCGAGTTGAATTAAAAAAATACGAAGAGTTTATTAAAAAACGTTTTTTTGTGTTCACTTCGAAAACGGCAAAAGCTAAAACTTTTTGTCTGAAAAAAGATGCAGAATCAAATTTCCTATAAGAATATATTCTTTTAAAACTAAAATTCGAAAATTGATTGAGCCCCTAGGTGCCAACGCCGTTCAGCTAGTAAAATGTATAGGCGGTTATACAAGTAGAATCCGGCCCCTTTTATTATTATTATACCATTAAGCCATTTCCCTTTCGGGGTAGGCGTGACTTGCTCGGTTGCAAAATAGTATTGGGTATATGGGTGAATTGGTGTAGAGTATATAGGTATAAGTTAGATAGGTATATAGGTGTAAAGTAGATAGGTATATAGGTGATTTCGCTTATTTACACCAGCTTTTAACATACTATGTGTTCAGTTTTTACCATTTTCACACCGTATTTTTTGAACATCATTTAAAAAGTTTTTCATTTCTTTTAGTTGCAGATTACCTCGGCATTGGTTTTTGGGGTCATGACAATCCTCACAGCGAATAACGGGTGAGTACATTTAAAAACAATTGTTGAAATATATTCTGAATACAATTTGATTATATAAATGCTTATTATCTCATTGAATTTTGATTTTAATTAAATGGAAATATATTCAATGAAATATGCAAATAATGATCATAATAATAGGAAGATAAAAACGTGATAGAACTAATACATTATTCTTATTGTCAAAAAAAAAGATTGATTCGATGTTTAACGTTACTGTAATAATATTATAATATTTTGTGAAATGCAATTAATTTTGTTAAATGTTACTAAAATACACTGATGAACTATTTCAATTGACATCATAGGTAATCATTAAGTGAAATTGAAGCGAAAATTATAATTACTCATTTTTATTCAAAATTAGTTCGATTTCACATGAATCTGTAAGGGAATTATTTACTCGTATTAAAAAGAATTTGAATAAGTCAATTTAAGAGACCTCAAAAAATGTCACAATTATTAAAAATGACCAAAATACAGATTTTATTTTAAGTTTTTTAATACAAAATTTGTATCAGTTTATTAGCGAAGATTTTTTCGATAATGTTATTCCTCGAAGCAAATTGTAAGTTTATTAATATGAATTGATATAGTGGAATGTTTCCAATACCACAGAGAGTCCGCGGTTGTTGGTTAATGATTACAATTGCTATGGACTGTGAGTTCCAGGACTGAATAATGTAGGGGTTTCGATTTAATTTACTGCTAGAGTGGCGTTCGATTCTATTTGCCGAAAAGTAATTACGGAATAGCGCATTTGTAACGCGAAAATGCTTGTTCAGAAATAAACATATGAAACAAAGGAGTCTGCAGAGCCAGCAAAATATTTGAAATAGTATAGTCATGTTTAAAATCTATGAGTATACATTTAACCCGAAGCAGAGACAAATTGAAATTTCTAATTATATCAATGTAACTTAAAAAAATATCTACACATTTTTCATTATTTTCAATCGGAGTGCAAATCGAAACGTTTGTAATTGAACGATTTCTTTAAGCGTTCAGAATTCAATAATTTTAAAGTTCAAGTATATTATTTTAAATAGAAAAACTGAATAATAAATAGGTTACATTTCGTATAAATTGGTACTTTTATTCATAAATTACAGGAAACAATAACAGAGAGAAGCTCGGCCTGCACTCTTTTCACCGGGAGCTCAATTGCCTATCACCCTGTAGGGCAAATTTACATTTACGTATTTCAAAAGAAAAACTCATCTCAAAATAGCTTGCTAAAAAAATGTAATTAATATTAAAGAAAAATACAAATTAAATCACAATAATTTATCGTTTAATATGATAATCACAATCATACAAGTATTACATTCATCGATACTTCCCTAGTGATACATTCAATCAGAAACTAGCAATGTACAAGAACTAAACAAATAAGCGTGGACCCGACTATACACTAATACAATTTTTCATCTTTTCTTTGCTTAGTTTCTAAGCATGAATTTGAAGAAGACAATTTTTTGAAGCCCTGGTAGTTAGTTTTTCGCTTTCTAATGATAACGAGGAAAAGTAGGTTTTAACAGAATGAGTGCTTATGCGAAACGCGTGAGAGATTTTAGTGACAAAATTGATATAGAATCTGAATTTTAAATCGATTTCTGGTGTTCCTGTCGCTTCTCTTTGTCACTATTTTTTTTATTTCCATGTTGTTCCGGTTTTTAGCGGTTATCACAGCTGCAGATTTCTTCGAAGTTGCTTCGGATCTTCATTCCAAGTATTCCCACCAATTCTTCTCATATCCTTCGTGCACATGTTTGAGAAGTGCTTCCCTCCGACTAGCACAATATCTGCACTTGTCTTGAACTTTTTGTTTGATTTCAGTAAGATTCTCGCTGGTGATATTTCGTTCCAAATACTCGGATAAATACTCCGTCGCAGTTTCAAGATCTTGTTGGTTGTTCTCGAAGATCACAGACTGATTATTCTTTTTCAAATAATACGGGAAGACGTACGTGTACATCAGTGTTTGCCGGCAAAGACATAGAATGTCCACAGCTTTTTTCAGGAACTGAACCTCAATCCAGGTCATTCCATGCTCCTGCATCTCATCCATCTTTTCCTGAACGCTAGCGTAGAGTTTGTGCTCAAACTTGAGAGACTGCATGTGACTCATATAGCGATTGCAGTAGAACAAGTATCGCTCAAGAGCAACCCGAGACTTTTCCTTCAATTCTTCTTCACCATCATCGTACCGGTTACAACTATAGGCTTCTCTTCCTGTATGCTTGTTCCAGAATTTTAGACAGATCCAACAGAACTCTTGTCTACAGCTAACATTTCTGCAAATCATGTGGTTGCATCCTCCGTCCTTCTCGATTATAGCATTACACTTAGGACAGTTTTTAGTGTTGGCAGAAATCCAGTTGCACGTTTCCGTGTCGTCTTCGCACTTTTTAATCCACTTTCGCAGAAGGTCGCATTTGACCGGGTCATGCCAGTTCAACCCGCAGTGGAAGCAGAAAGTGTGTCCGCATCTGCAGGTTACACCTTGAAATCCAGGGTACTGAACCTTTATTGCATTGTTACAGTCTGGAAATGGACACCATGTTAAGAGCCTGTTGCATTGGATAAAGTTATTTGTGATGAGAAGCTGATATTTCAGCTTGACCTTTGGATTCTTAAGAAGGCGCATGACACTTGCATCGTCAACCAAGATGGGACAATCATGTGCTGCGCAAGCAATTCTTTGACCGACGCCTTCTTCCATGATTTTTGTTGCTAGATATTCGTCCCAGCAATCAATACAAAATCGATGACCGCACTCCAATCCAGTCAGCATATGCGTTCTCAGCGTGGTGAAACAGATTTGACACTCTTCTTTTTCATTCTTCGACGTGCATCTCTGCAAGGAACATTGGGTAGGTTGGTTACCTATTGGACCATGCCTGAAAGGATTTATAACTCGTGCTTCCTCGAACAATTTTTCTTGATCTCCATCGTAAAACCTTTCCATTAGCTTCTCTTTGTCCCATTTGAAGTGGTTGAGTAAAATCCGCGCTGTTGTCGCTGGAATCCCCACGACAGTGGTAATTTCTTTAATGGAGTCCATCATGTGTTGAAAAATTTTTTCTGTGGAGAGAACTTCGACGACGTAATTGTTAACTTCGCTGGCTTGCTCTAGGTCATCTCTGGAACTGATCCCACAATCACTCTCGTATTCCATATTTTCGTCTTCATTAAATTCGTCGCCGGAGCTCTCATCGCTGTAAGATTCCTCACCGGAGTCCATCGTTTTTCTTTTCTAAAATGCCTGACTTTTGGACACCAAAGTGCACAAATGGATGGTCCTGTTTTTTTGTATATGTGAAGTCACACTCGTTTTTAAACCCTGTCCTGGGCCTCGTCTTGGGTAAAATCCAGTGAAGATTCTCCAGAAACCATGTAAAGAAAGAAAAAAATTAGGACCGTGTATTTAACTACTTTGAATATTGAAATAGCTGTGAATTCGATCTCGATTGTTTCCACTTTGTTTGTATTTATAATTATATGGTGCTAATTTCACGAGCACTTTGCTTCCCATTAGCAAATGTTATTTTTTCAATAAGAGATAAACCAAAGTCTTCATTTTGATCAATTAAAAAATAGAAATTTACAAAATAATACAAAAAATTGGTTGAATACAAAAACAAATCAGACAAATCAAATTTTGAATTTGAAATGATAATTTTTCGAGCTGGAAAAGGGAAGGGGAAAGTTATGTCGCACCCTATCCCTTTTCCAGCTTTATTATTTCTTTTCAAAAATTGTCAGAATTATTTTTTTGAAAATTTTTGAGCAAAAAGTCTTTTCTATTTATGCGTCACCTTTGAATTATATCAATGAAAAAAGTTTATCGGTTTGAAACATATGATTCAAATATTATAAATGAGTATAACTTCCTTAATCTTCAATAAAGTGTATTAATATTATAGATCAATCGATTTACCTCGAATCAAGGAATCTTTTCTGTTCTTGCATCAATTTTAAATTATGTTAGTGAAAAAAGTTTTAATATAAAAAACCGTGTTTTCAAATATTATGCATTACCATAGATTCCTTACTCTTCAGTAAAATGTATCAATGTTATAGGTCAATCAAATCGTCTTGAATCAACACAACTTTTCTATTCTCGCGTCAACTTTAAATTATGAGAATGAGAACATTTTTACTATAAGAATCGATTTTAAAAATATATAAAATACCATAACTTCCCTACTCTTTGATAACATTCATTAATATTGTAGGTCAATCGATTCGCCTCGAACCGAGGAATCTTTTATATTCTTGCATTAACTTTGAATTATGATCATAAAAAAAGTTTTACTATAAAAAACCGATTTTCAAAACATATAAATTACCATAACTTCCCTACGCTTTAATAAAATATATTAATATTATAGGTCAATCGATTCGTCTCGAATCAACACATCTTTTCTGTTCTTGCATCAACTTTGAATTATGATCATGAAAAAAGTTTTACCATAAAAAACTGATTTTCAAAATATATGAATTACCATAATTTCCCTACGCTTTAATAAAATATATTAATATTATAGGTCAATCGATTCGTCTCGAACCAAGGAATCTTTTATATTCTTGCATAAACTTTGAATTATGTTAATGAAAAAAGTTTTACTGTAAAAAACCTATTTTTAAAATATTATTAAGTGCTAAAAAAAATGAAACAAATATTTTTAGAAATCCTTTGGTCAGTTTCAAGATATTAGTCGGGAAAATAAGCCCTCCAAATTTCATTAATTTATCTGCAACCGTTTTCAAGTTATCGTGTTCACAAAAAAGTGTGACATCCACACATCCACACACACATCCGGACAATTGCTTAGAACATTGTATTAGGCATTTCTAAGTTGGGGAATGTTCAATTAAATGAATTAAAATTTTTTGGAAAATGTTACCATTACAAAGCTTCCTCTATGAGGAAGCAAAAAGTGTATTAGTCTGACTTTATTTTTTTTTATTATTTTCCAAGTTTAAAGATTTAAGACCTTTATTATGTTAAAAATATGTGACGTGAATATGTGAAGGGATTTACGGCATTTATGTTTGATGTTAATTTGGATCAATTTGTGACGATCTGTATCTCGAAAAATATAAACTTTTTCAAAAGTTTGCTTATTCAGATCTCTGAAGCTCCATCAACCCCCGAATACACTTTTTAATTTTTTTTTCTGAGAATTCGATTTTTGAGACGGTTTTTTCTTTCTCCTGAAAAATTTGTCCCGATGGACTTACATGCTTTTGCCGCGTCACTCTTCATGTATCATTTTTGATGGACAATACAAATTTGACATCCCTAACTTTTTTTAAATAATGACATATATATTTTTGAGAAAAGGTTATAACCATCGTAGAGCTTGAAAGCATCATTGCAAATCTGTCTTTATTGGGTTTGTTTCTTATGCAATAACATTTCGTTAAAAAATGGCCTGCACACTAAAGTGAGATAATTCAGAATTGGAGTTAAAAAACATCATTAAGATTTTCTGTTTAAGTTAAATAACCATTATCTTGTGAGAATGTGGAATTAAAAAGTCGGTAAAAGTATAAAGTGAATACAAATTAAGTAAAACTTTACTATGTAGCTCCCCTCCCGGCCTTGCAGTGCATTTTTAGTTTTAAATATATATATATATATATA